>OX454416.1:137909770-138103118 GCA_949715475.1 Microchrysa polita | reverse complement strand
GACGGTAAACCTTATTTATTGTTGGCGATTAAAAATGATTATCCTCTAAAAAAAAAATCCTGGATACGATCATGAAGTTTAAAAAATTTAGCACCCCCCCCCCCCCCACACAAACGAAATTAATTTATTCCTCTTAATGATTGATCATACCCAAACCTCATATAGTTTTGTATAACTTTACAAAAAAGCCAATATTGTTGGTTAGGTTGTAGGGATTATTCGAAATTACCATTTCCAAAAAGACCGAAAAAGCTTTTGCTACATTTTTGACCTCAAATTTAAGCTGATAAAATCTATTTCACAGATTTAGTTGCGGGGTGCGTCATTACGCCGATACTTAATTTGGAACAAAACAATCTTAGAATTCTCAATTTTAGTTAAAAAGACCCTATTTTGGTGAGATGTATTCGACATACAATATTGGCTAGGAGCTCATTTTGTTGAAAATTTTATCTACTTGTGTCGAAAATCATTTTCCTCACAGGCAACTAGTTTAGAAGATATTTTTGAAAATGCAAAAAATGGCTCCTTTTAGTTCGCCAAAAAGTTAGTATAGTCAGTGGCGGAACAACTTCACTCAGGGCCCTGCCGCCAACTTCTTGAGTGGGCCCCCTACACTTAGAAAAAATTAGAGTGAAATCAATTGAAAGCACTCTTGAAGGTCGATCCACACTTTTCAGTCATCAGTCATAGTAATTTTCCATACAAGTTGACACATTGTCAGTTAATTGATTGACTGACAAAGTGACAATCTGTAAATTTGAATGGGAAATGACTGTGACTGATGACTAAAAAGTGTGGATCGACCTTAAACCAACTACTTTGAAACATGATTTTTACGTTATAGTGTTTCTACTAAAATGAAGAATGTCGTACTTAAAATAACTTTGCTAAGAGCTACTTTGGCTCTTTGCATTCTTATATTAAGAATAGCCTTTTTTTTGTAATGTTTATTAAATTAATGATTTCATCAATCGTATATTTTTGTTTTAAAATAAAAACGATCACGCGGCGAAGCATTGACCTCTATAGGTGTTGGTGAAATTTAAGCATAGTAAATTACCTGCGCCTACAATGAAATTCGATCCCGTGAACCAATGATTTGAAGACGAGCGCCCTATCTACCCTGAAGCCGCACAAATGCGGTCAATCTGAATCCATTTTTTGAATTTTCGTTCTATCAAAATCGAAGAAAATGTTTGAATTTGCCAGAACGAAGAATCCAAAAAATGTTTTCGGACGTTTCGTGTGTGGGCGGCCTAAGTTTTTAATTTGCTACACAATTGACACGACACGTTATTAATTCAACTCTATTCCTTGTACCAGCTTTAAATTTAAAGGGCGTCACATTCCTAGCGATTTATTGGCTAATCGATTGCCCACAATCGATTTGCCGCCCGTACAGCACATACACTAGGCAATTTATCGGGCAATCTGAAATTGACAGTCTCACGGTCTACATCACACAACACAAAATAGCGAAAATTATACCATTTTTGGCGATGGAAGATGGACATTGCTACTTTTGATAAAGAATGACCGCCACAATCAAACGATGTCAAATTGCTGCTGGGGGATTTTAACTCCAAAGTCGGAAACGAAAGTTGGCATAGGGGGATTACTGGAGGGTACAGCCTCCATGAAGACTGTAACGACAATGGCCAACGACTAATAGACTTCGCGACCATAGCAGAAATATGGTCATTAGCTCTACCTGTTTTCCGCATCGTCGCATTCACAGACAGACCTGGATATCTCCAGATCAACATACCGTCAACCAAATTGACCACGTCCTTGTCTGCAAGAGATGGGCATCGAGCATAATGGATGTACGGTCCTATCGTGGAGCAAATATTGACTTTGACCACTATATGGTGAAGGCGACTTATAGGTGCAGAATTTCTTCGGTGCATCATTCGAGGTTCAACCCGGCAAACATTTTTGCGGTTGACAAATTGTTGGATGATGCCACGGTGGTCACTTATACGACTGCCCTTGAGGAGAAGCTGACGCCCTTGCTAAATAACATCAGCAACAAAGGCGCCCTTGAGATCTGGGATACACTAAAAGACACCATCAAAGGGGTCGCAGAGGAGATTGTGGGATACAAAGCCCGGCGAGCCCGAAATGATTGGTTTCATGAAGAATGTCAAAATCTTATCAGCGAGTTTGTTCCTCTCTACATCCCGAAACATCACAAAGGTCCAATTTGGTTTACTCCAAAAATACATAAGATCATAAATAGAAAGAACCGCATTCATTCCAAATATAAACGTTTTAGGCGTCAGTCAGATCTCATACTTTTTCGTCTGCTACGTACTGAAGCTAAACGACTCATCCGTTCTGCTAGAGCTGCGTACCTTGATTCTATTGAAAACAGTGTTAGAAACAATGAAAACCAGTTATTTTGGTCGTATGTAAAGAATATGCGTTCGTCCAGTTCCATCCCTGCTTCTATTTCCTATGGAGATTTGACTGCCAACTCTCCAGATGAAATTGCAAAGCTTTTTGCATCTTTCTTTTCCAGTACTTTTCGCCAATCAAACACTTCCAGGCTTGTAAATGATGTGCCACCAAATATTATGTCAAGTCTCTCGCCGATAGATCCAGCTTGTGTCGAGTCCGTCATCTCTTCTCTTAAACGCAGCTCATCATCAGGTCCAGATGGAATTTCCAACGATTTTCTTAAGAAAACTAAAAAGGCGATTTCTATTCCCCTTGCCATAATAGTCAATAAAAGTCTGCAAGAAAGTACATTTCCTTCTGAATGGAAACAGTCGTATATTGTACCCTTACCTAAAAAAGGTGATTGTAATGTGGTCTCTAATTATAGGCCCATCTCACTTCTATCAAGTTGTTCCAAGCTCCTCGAACGTCTTATATTTGAATTCATTTACGAATCTTTTGGGTATCTGATTTGCCCCAATCAACATGGTTTCTGCAAGCAAAAATCTACAGTCACTAACTTGGCAGAAATAACAGACTTCTTCGCAAGATCGTTTGACAAGCATTTAGATGTTCATGTAATCTTTACGGATTTCTCTAAGGCTTTCGATACGGTCGACCATGGGATATTACTTGATAAATTACTATCACTTAATTTCCCGTATTATCTCGTATCGTGGCTTTCTTCTTATCTTCTCGGACGATCTTCTCGTGTAGTATTTAATAACTCACTTTCTCCGCCGTTCTGTCCCTCGTCTGGAGTTCCTCAAGGCTCTATTTTGGGGCCCCTGCTTTTCAGTTTTTTCATAAATGAGTTACCTGCTTTTATGAATAACCATTGTTTGTTATATGCTGATGATTGCAAGCTTTTTGCTTCAATTTCTGGCCCCGATGATTGTTTATCATTGCAATCAGATATAAACACACTATCAGCTTGGTGCGGCTCCAATCATCTTGAACTTAACATTTCAAAATGCAGTGCGATGATATATTCACTAAAACCCATGCCTTTGTCTTTTCCCTACAATATCGACACAACTGACCTATCTTTCGTCTCTCTTTTCAGTGATCTTGGAGTAATTTTTGAGAGTCGACTGAAATTCAATGAACACTTTTTCGCAACAATTAAGAAAGCATCTAAGCTCGCAGGTTTTGTTTTGCGTTGCTCCAGCGACTTTAATTCTATTAATTCTTCCATTAAACTGTTTGTTTCTTTAGTACGTAGCTGTCTAGAGTATGCTTCATTTATATGGTCTCCCACAACTTCCACATATACTACTGCCTTGGAATCCGTCCAACGCAAATTCACAAGGGCTCTAATATACAAGTTCAATCAACCTTATCTACCATATGCTGAACGTCTTGGTTGCTTGAACTTGTTATCCCTTCCAAAGCGGAGAGTATTCCTAGACGAGTGCATCCTTTTTAAACTATGTCGTGGCCTACTAAAATCATCGCTGTCTGACGAAATAGTCCCGGAAGATTGGCGTAAAAGTATAATTTGCCCAATCCACAAAAAAGGGGATAAGTTGAAATGTGAGAACTACAGAGGCATCTCATTAGTTTGTAGGACTTTTAAGATTTTATCTAAGATTCTGGAAAAAAGAATTAATCCGTACGCACAAGAAATCATTGGCGAGTACCAAGGCGGCTTTAGACCTGGTCGTTGGACGACAGATCAGCTCTTTAGAGTGAAGCTTTTACTCCAGAAGTGCTGGGAATACAACATCGACGTATACCAAATATTTGTTGACTTCAAGCAGGCATACGACTTACGACAGTATCGATCGAAGCGTACTGTACAACATTTTGCTGCATTTTGGAATACCGGCTAAGCTAGTACGACTCATAAGGATGACGATGACTAATACCGTCTCGCAGGTCAGAGTTCAAAACAGACTCACTGACCTATTTGAAACTCGTACTGAACTCAAGCAAGGCGACGGGCTGGCGCCGACGCTCTTCAACCTGGTTCTGGAGTGTGTAATTCGAGCCATGAATCTGGACAGCAACGGAACGCTACTCATTAAATCGACTCAACTAGTAGCCTACGCCGAAGACATCAACATCATGTCTCGAAGATTGGGTGATGCAGAAAGCCTTCTGCATAATCTCAATAACGCCGCCAAAGAAGTTGGGCTACATATCAACGAATCTAAAACCAAGGTCATGATGCAATCAAAAACTAGAACGCCAGTAAATTCAAGCATCACAGTGGGGGACTTCAATATAGAATATGTAGACAACTTCACTTACCTGGGTTGCAATTTGTCAAAGGACGCCAAGGAAACAGATGAGATAAAGCGACGGATACAACTAGCTAATAAGTGCGGTCCTCCAAATTATGAATTCGAAGCTGGTGCACAGGAACACGAAGCTCCACGTGTATAAAACCATCATCCAACCTGTGCTATATGCTATGGCTGCGAGGCATGGACCCTAACCCAAAACTCTGAACACCTGTTGAACACATTCGAGCGAAAGGTTCTCCGAAGAATCTTCGGGGCCGTTCGTGAACGAGGTGAATGGCGCATCCGGTACAACCTTGAGTTGTATCAGCTGTGATGAGCTTCAGGTGTCGAAGATCGTGAAACTGCAGCGATTGCAATCGGCGGGACACGTACAAAGGATGAACGACGATCGCATGCCCAAAAAGGTGATGAACGCGCAACGAGTGGACGGAGCCAGATTGCGTGGACGACCGAGAGCCCGATGGGAGTATTCTGTATGTGAGGACGCCCACCAGATGCTAGGCTTTCGGAACTGGAGAACAAGGTCGCGTGACCGCGACAATTGGAGATTTTCAATCTAGGCGGATTGAATAGCCCGACGTCGGGCTATCGTGCCATAAAGAAGAAGAAGAAAAAATTAGCACAGGGTCCCCAGGGTTGCAAATCTGGATTTATATAGCCAGTAATACTTTAAAACAGATAAGCGAAAGAACGGTAGTATTCCATTTATTCCGAGGTTAGGCCTTTTTTTTTTGGTAAAGTTTTACTGGCGTATTCGGGGATATATAATAAATAAAGAAAAATAAATCAATCTTGAGGGATTTTGAGCATATCGTACTAAATACTACGAATAGACTTTTACACCCAAACGGAAAAAAATCGCTTGCCTACCGTACACAAAAGAGCATTCCACAATTTTGCATGTCCCAAGTAGGCATGGGTGTATTTCCGTTTGTTTGAATTTCTTTAAACAGTTGAAATTGTCGGGTCGTGATTACTATTTGTCGTGATTATCAGTTTTATTATATGTACTAACGTAAAAATTACCACATACGTAATTTCAAAAGAAAAACTCGCGCGAGTTATATTAGAAGCGAAACAACCTGCTCTAACTAAGTCCCAAATCCAACTGGACGATTTTATTAACATATCGTTTAAAAGTCATACATACAAATTTACATACATACACAGTTAAATTCAATTCTCATAGTTCATTACAGTTGTGATGTGAAATGCAATCGAATTTGATAATATTCTATTATAGATACAAGTTTAAATGTTGAAAAAAGTATTTGTCGCCACCGAGATTCGAACTCAGACCTCCGGTGCGTAACACTGCCGCCTCAACCACATGAGCTATGGACGATGTTGCAAGTTGATAGTACCTATGTAATGGTAGTTAGTTCAGTAATATCGTGTCGATTTAGTACCAATCCGTGAAAAAAATACAGAAGTTTTTTTCTCACTCTTTCTTTATGTATTATGGGGCGCTGATTCCGATTATGAACTTTGCACCCTAAAAAAAGTGCCGCAACCTTTAAAAAAGAGGGGAAAGGGGGGCATTTTTTCGTTTTTTTGCGATTATTTCAAAAACGGTGAGAGATACAGAAAAATGGTCTGAGGACGAAAACAACTACATAAAATTATCTTTGCAATGATATATAACACATTAGAGTTTAATTGAATATTTCGGCGTTAGAATAGAACAGAAATTAGAATATTTTAATTTTAGACCTTTTTTAAAAGCTCCATAACTTTTGAAAGAATGTTAGTTCAGCCGTAAAATTTTGTACAAGTATTAAGAACAAGTTGAAGATAATTTTAACGTAAACGCTGAGTCGCTTCGGTCAAGGACCCCCATTATCCCCCCATTTAAATTTTTCAAAACGGCATGTCCATAACTCCCCCCAAAATTGGAGCAGAGTGCTACATTTTGGTTTGTTGCGATTGGAGGTCATAGTCACCACACCCACCAAAAATCAGCTCATTTGTATAGAAACTAAGGGTACCTCCCATACAAAGTGACCCATGACAACTTTGTTCTACAGTTTATAAAATGATGTCTGTCAAGTTAGCACTACCACTTTTAAATATAGATGAACGCTATAGTGCATTAAACGTCGCGAATTTGCCGTGATTCAATGGCAAAATCAAAAAATTTGCCGCGCCCCTCCTTCCCCTTAAAACAACCCCTAACTGTTTTTCAAGCCCCATAGAGCGTAGGAAGCCTTAAAACGCAAGTTTAAGGCATCGCAATATAACAGATTGTACGCACAAGCACGCTCAAGAGCTTACTTATAATATCTGCACTCATACAAAGTTTTCCGCAACCCTCTACACGTTCAAAAACTACCCCTAAGTCCGGTTTAGCCCCATACAAAGTTTATGGCGTGAAAACTCAAGTTATACGTATAGTCATTAAACAAAATTTATTCAGTCAAAGGCTATACAGGCTAATGATGATATCTGCACCCTTAAAATATTTGCCGCGCCCCTCCTTCCCCTTAAAACAACCCCTGTCGAATTAGCACTAACACCCATGTAACGCCGAAACTAAGAATTTACATAAAACCAAAAGTGTCCCTGAATTTGCCGCAGGGGTCACTTATAACACCTGAACTTTAAAAAAAATTTCCGCGCCCCTCTACACCCCTAAAAACTACCCCTAATTGCTTTTATGGCTATAGCGCAAAAACTCAAGTTTTAAACATCGTCATCAAACAAACTGTAAGAAGTTGGATACTTTAGGTGTAACTGAAGATATCTACCCCTTCAAAAAATTTGCCGCGCCCCTCCTTCCCCTTAAAACAACCCCTGTCAAGTTAGCACTACCACCCTTGTAACGCCGAAACTAAGAATTTACATAAAACCAAAAGTGTCCCTGAATTTGCCGCAGGGGTCACTTATAACACCTGAACTTTAAAAAAAATTGCCGCGCCACTCTACACCCCTAAAAACTACCCCTAATTGCTTTTATGGTTATAGCGCAAAAACTCAAGTTCTAAACATCGTCATCAAACAAACTGTAATTAGTTGGATCCTTTAGGTGTAACTGAAGATATTTACCCCTTCAAAAAATTTGCCGCGCCCCTCTACACTCCTAAAAACTACCCCTAAATACTTTTATCGTTATAGCGCAAAAATTCAAGTTTTAAGCATCGCCATCAAACAAACTGCAATTAGTTGGATCCTTTAGGTGTAACTGAAGATATCTACACCTTCAAAAAATTTGCCGCGCCCCTCCTTCCCCTTAAAACAACCCCTGTCAAGTTACCACTACCACCCTTGTAATGCCGAAACTAAGAATTTACATAAAACCAAAAGTGTCCCTGAATTTGCCGCAGGGGTCACTTATAACACCTGAACATTAAAAAAATTTGCCGCGCCACTCTACACCAGGGTTGCCGTTTTCAGATTTCTAAGTGTAACATTTATCTGATCAAATTGTAACATTTTTAGGTTGAGTGTAACAAATCTTAAGATCTTATTGTTAATGAACGATTTTAGCCAGAAATGTGCGCAAGTCCGAATTGAATGATTCCTTCACAAATAGTAGAGAGTTATAAATTAAAATAAAGGAGTTTGAAAATGCCTGACTTTTTCCGAACTTTTGATATTTTCTGTTTCATAAACATTTTTGACGAAGTTGGTTTATTGGAGAAAGGATATGTCAAAATTTTCACAATTTGTTTAAATTCAAACCCACTATTTCACAACAGATTTAATACAAATATTATTGGTAAAAAATCTCACAATGAATTATGACACTACTCGGCACAGAAGCTTAGTTTCTGAATGACTGAAGTGGCAGATTATTTCCTAATGTTGGCGCAAAACGAGATGCTCCCTTCAGTACATCAGACAATGCTTAATACTATATAATCGAACTTAATTAATATTACATTTTCAAGCTAAAGGATATAATGAACAGAAATATATGCAGTAACATTATTATCTGTCCACTGTCCTTGAGCTATACTTATTCCGTTCAGAAAACAACTTCGATATTGCGTGTTGTACTCTAACCGACTGCAAAAACATAAATTTTGTATGCAGATGCTGATTCAAGCGAAATACACCAGCACGTGTAACTCGCGCCAACTTAGGAAGTCAGCAAAAAATCCGGCAGCCAGAAAAGATGCACTCGCTAGTGTTTCCGGTAAAAAAATTTACATTTAATAAATTCGAATTAAACTATCATGTTCCCTTTTAAATGCTACTTTAATTTAAACTGAAACTTCGCCGTGCCCTTACATTCCAAATTTTGTCGAAAATTTGGGCTACCGTAAATTTGTTGTTTAAATTTGCGTCAAGGTAGAATTTAATTCTTTTACTGAACTAACTCGAAGACTTGGTGCAGTTTGCTGCTATAATTTATTGAATGATGAACCCTGATTCTGAATCAACAAGGGACCAAAAACGGACGGCTAATCCAAGGGTGTCAAAATCAAAACCTGACCTGGGCCAAATGTCAGGATCTTCAGGATTGAGCGGGCCGCAGGATAAAAACTATAAAAATACCTATAGACTTTTTTCAAAATTTCAATCTGAGTCACTAACGACCTCGGGATTATATCCTTTAGAAATAGAATATATAAAATGCTCTTCAAACAAATTTAGAAACTTTTGATAAGAAATTAAAACGCTGAAATTTTGTGGATCGATCAGCAACCACAATTTGCAAATTAATTTACTCAGAAATAAATACTCCAGAAATATCATTGGGAGTCAAAATTATTCGGCGGACAGTAATAAGTCTCGAACAAGAATATTGAGTATCTGAAAAATGTGAACACGAGTTATAATCCTGCTATGGTTGAGAGAAAACAATTTCACGGTGTGCGTTATATTTTTCTGCACAAAAGTACTTTTTTACTCCTAGAACAAAGGATAGGATTGTTAAATACATAATTTGTAAGCCATTAAATTGACGAGTTTCAAGAAATTTCTTAGACTTTAGTTCAACAAATATTTTTTTTTTTTCAAACATTTCCATTTTTACATAATGCGTGCTGCTACATACTGTGTGTCTCCGATCTGGCCGCGGGCCTCACAAAACTACAATGTGGGCCGTATGTGACCCGCGGACCACAAGTTGGACATTCCTGAATAGATGGCTGATCATGCTCAAATCACAAAAATAGAAAATTTGTTTTACAAAATAATGTCACTTAAAGTAGAAAAATATTAAAATACAGTTGATTCCTCCACTCTTGTCGATTGTAACAAAATTGGTCGGGGTGTAACATTGTAACAAGAAATCGAAAATTGTAACAAAATGTTACAATTGTAACACGAGTGGCAACGCTGCTCTACACCCCTAAAAACTACCCCTAAATGCTTTTATCGTTATAGCGCAAAAACTCAAGTTTTGGACATCGTAGACAAACAAACTGTAATTAGTTGGATCCTTCAGGTGTAACTTAAAGTACTCACCCCTTCAAAAATTTTGCCGCGCCCCTCCTTGCCCTTAAAACAACAGCTAAACGCTTTTATAGTTCTGGCGCGAAAACTCAAGTTTTAAGCATCGTCATCAAACAAACTGTGATTAGTTGGTTCCTTTAGGTGTAACTGAAGATATCTGCCCCTTCAAAAAATTTGCCGCGCCCCTCCTTCCCCTTAAAACAACCCCTGTCAAGTTAGCACTACCACCCTTGTAACGCCGAAACTAAGAATTTTCATTAAACCAAATGTGTCCCTGAATTTGCCGCAGGGATCACTGATAGCACCTGACAGGGGTTGCTTTAAGGGGAAGGAGGGGGTAGATATCTTCAGTTACACCTAAAGGATCCAACTAATTACAGTTTGTTTGTCTACGATGCCAAAAACTTGAGTTTTTGCGCTATAACGATAAAAGCATTTAGGGGTAGTTTTTAGGGGTGTAGAGTGGCGCGGCAAATTTTTTTAAAGTTCAGGTGTTATAAGTGACCCCTGCGGCAAATTCAGGGACACTTTTGGTTTTATGTAAATTCTTAGTTTCGGCGTTACAAGGGTGGTAGTGCTAACTTGACAGGGGTTGTTTTAAGGGGAAGGAGGGGCGCGGCAAATTTTTTGAAGGTGTAGATATCTTCAGTTACACCTAAAGGATCCAAGTAATTGCAGTTTGTTTGATGGCGAAGCTTAAAACTTGAATTTTTGCGCTATAACGATAAAAGTATTTAGGGGTGTAGAGGGGCGCGGCAAATTTTTTGAATATCTTCAGTTACACCTAAGGGATCCAACTAATTACAGTTTGTTTGATGACGATGTTTAGAACTTGAGTTTTTGCGCTATAACCATAAAAGCAATTAGGGGTAGTTTTTAGGGGTGTAGAGTGGCGCGGCAAATTTTTTTAATGTTCAGGTGTTATAAGTGACCCCTGCGGCAAATTCAGGGACACTTTTGGTTTTATGTAAATTCTTAGCTTCGGCGTTACAAGGGTGGTAGTGCTAACTTGACAGGGGTTGTTTTAAGGGGAAGGAGGGGCGCGGCAAATTTTTTGAAGGTGTAGATATCTTCAGTTACACCTAAAGGATCCAACTAATTGCAGTTTGTTTGATGGCGAAGCTTAAAACTTGAATTTTTGCGCTATAACGATAAAAGTATTTAGGGGTAGTTTTTAGGGGTGTAGTGGAGCGCGGCAAATTTTTTGAAGGGGTAAATATCTTCAGTTACACCAAAAGGATCGAACTAATTACAGGTTGTTTGATGACGATGTTTAGAACTTGAGTTTTTGCGCTATAACCATAAAAGCAATTAGGGGTAGTTTTTAGGGGTGTAGAGTGGCGCGGCAAATTTTTTTAAAGTTCAGGTGTTATAAGTGACCCCTGCGGCAAATTCAGGGACACTTTCGGTTTTATGTAAATTCTTAGTTTCGGCGTTACAAGGGTGGTAGTGCTAACTTGACAGGGGTTGTTTTAAGGGGAAGGAGGGGCGCGGCAAATTTTTTGAAGGTGTAGATATCTTCAGTTACACCTAAAGGATCCAACTAATTGCAGTTTGTTTGATGGCGATGCTTAAAACTTGAATTTTTGCGCTATAACGATAAAAGTATTTAGGGGTAGTTTTTAGGGGTGTAGAGGGGCGCGGCAAATTTTTTGAAGGGGTAAATATCTTCAGTTACACCTAAAGGATCCAAATAATTACAGTTTGTTTGATAACGATGTTTAGAACTTGAGTTTTTGCGCTATAACCATAAAAGCAATTTGGGGTAGTTTTTAGGGGTGTAGAGTGGCGCGGCAAATTTTTTTAAAGTTCAGGTGTTATAAGTGACCCCTGCGGCAAATTCAGGGACACTTTTGGTTTTATGTAAACTCTTAGTTTCGGCGTTACAAGGGTGGTAGTGCTAACTTGACAGGGGTTGTTTTAAGGGGAAGGAGGGGCGCGGCAAATTTTTTGAAGGGGTAGATATCTTCAGTTACACCTAAAGGATCCAACTAATTACAGTTTGTTTGATGGCGATGCTTACAACTTGAATTTTTGCGCTATAACGATAACTGTATTTAGGGGTAGTTTTTAGGGGTGTAGAGGGGCGCGGCAAATTTTTTGAAGGGGTAAATATCTTCAGTTACACCTAAAGGATCCAACTAATTACAGTTTGTTTGATGACGATGTTTAGAACTTGAGTTTTTGCGCTATAACCATAAAAGCAATTAGGGGTAGTTTTTAGGGGTGTAGAGTGGCGCGGCAAATTTTTTTAAAGTTCAGGTGTTATAAGTGACCCCTGCGGCAAATTCAGGGGACACTTTTGGTTTTATGTAAATTCTTAGTTTCGGCGTTACAAGGGTGGTAGTGCTAACTTGACAGGGGTTGTTTTAAGGGGAAGGAGGGGCGCGGCAAATTTTTTGAAGAGGTAGATATCTTCAGTTACACCTAAAGTATCCAACTTCTTACAGTTTGTTTGATGACGATGTTTAAAACTTGAGTTTTTGCGCTATAGCCATAAAAGCAATTAGGGGTAGTTTTTAGGGGTGTAGAGGGGCGCGGAAATTTTTTTTAAAGTTCAGGTATTATAAGTGACCCCTGCGGCAAATTCAGGGACACTTTTGGTTTTATGTAAATTCTTAGTTTCGGCGTTACATGGGTGTTAGTGCTAATTCGACAGGGGTTGTTTTAAGGGGAAGGAGGGGCGCGGCAAATATTTTAAGGGTGCAGATATCATCATTAGCTTGTATAGCCTGTGACTGAATAAATTTTGTTTAATGACTATACGTATAACTTGAGTTTTTACGCCATAAACTTTGTATGGGGCTAAACCGGACTTAGGGGTAGTTTTTGAACGTGTAGAGGGCTGCGGAAAACTTTGTATGAGTGCAGATATTATAAGTAAGCTCTTGAGCGTGCTTGTGCGTACAATCTGTTATATTGCGATGCCTTAAACTTGCGTTTTAAGGCTTCCTACGCTCTATGGGGCTTGAAAAACAGTTAGGGGTTGTTTTAAGGGGAAGGAGGGGCGCGGCAAATTTTTTGATTTTGCCATTGAATCACGGCAAATTCGCGACGTTTAATGCACTATAGCGTTCATCTATATTTAAAAGTGGTAGTGCTAACTTGACAGACATTATAAAATGAGTAGTACGTACAAGTACGTAGAACAAACTCCTGATGGGTCACTTTGTATGGGAGATACCCTTAGTTTTTATCCGAATGAGCTGATTTTTGGTGGGTGGGGTGACTATGACCTCCAATCGCAACGAACCAAAATTTAGCACTCCGCTCCAATTTTGGGGGGAGTTATGGACATGCCGTTTTGAAAAATTTAAATGGGGGGATAATGGGGGTCCTTGACCGGAGCGACTCTGCGTTTACGTTAAAATTATCTTTAACTTGCTGTTAATACTTGTACAAAATTTTACGGCTGAACTAACATTCTTTGAAAAGTTATGGAGCTTTTAAAAAAGGTCTAAAATGAAAATATTCTAATTTATGTTCTAATCTAACGCCGAAATATGCAACTAAACTCTAATGTGTTATATATCATTGCACAGATAATTTTATGTAGTTTTTTTCGTCCTCAGACCATTTTTCTGTATCTCTTACCGTTTTTGAAATAATCGCAAAAAACCGAAAAAATGCCCCCCTCTCCCCCCTTTTTTAAAAGTTGCGGCACGTTTTTTAGAGTGCAAAGTTGATATTCAGAATCAGCGCCCCAAAATACATATAACAAAATTGAGAAATAAACTTCTGTATTTTTTTCCTGACGAAAATACGCTATTGGACTAAGTGGTGTTGCGTTGATATTGTAACGTACCGCGCGTACCGTACTCAAAACTTGTACGAGAGTTTTGAACTGATAATCACGGCAAATAATAATCACGACCCGACTATTTCAACTTAAAAAAAACATAAAATTATGTTCCCAATTGGGAACATTGGGCGGTAAAGGGTTAACCCTTTACCGCCCAATGTTCCCAATTGGGAACATAATTTTATGTTTTTTTTAAACCCACTTGGAATTCTTTTTTTGTTCTTTCCCATTTTTTTTAGTTTATTAACAAGTTGGTAAAAAGGAAAAAAAATAAATAAATGATAAAAAAATTGCCGTTATTTTTTGGTGATTTTTTTAAAAAGAGGATTTTTTTTAATTTTGGGGAAAAAAATTTCCAATTTTTTTTAACCAACAAAACTTTGAAATTTTAGTGTATTTTGACATGTATATGTCTTTGCGGAGGCTACCTGAGAAATAGTGAGTGTCGTTCCGTGAAAAAGCGTCACGAAAAACTGTAACGAAAACGTTTAACGCTTAAAATCGACCTTCCCGTAGTTCGATCTTCACCAAAGTTGGTACACATCATCCTTTAATCGCCCTGACAAGGAATCGACGATCACAATTTTGATAAGTCGCTCGAATAGCGGTAAATTCGCCATTGAAGCGAACGAAAAGACATCCTTCAATTGGTCCTCCTGGCGCTGCCCGTGGACCGATGTCGATGAAACTCGGATGGAAGTTTAGTGGTGCGATCCTTAATATTTTGATGTCCGCACTTCTTATGAGAAAGATGTCCTTGGACACAAAAGGTCCTTTTTTCTGTGGGAATGCATTATAGACGATATGGATATGATGTGGATATCAAAAAACAGTATTCGTTGCGACGAGTCTTGTAAAATCACGACAAGTTGATTTTGAGTTTTGTAAAAGGATATTACCACCAAAAAGGACATTTATTTCTACCATAGGAAACAGAGTATGGGCATTATGGGTATCGTTCGAAAGGTGATGTTTGGGGCACAGTATGTGATCGGTTTCAAAGAATTTTTGAGCTTTTGGAGTGACAGGATAACGGTGGAACCTCGTTAAAATGAACGTAGGTCCCTTTTTCTGTGCGAGTGCGCTACAGACGATATGAGTATCAAAATACAGTATTCGTTGGTACGAGTCTTTTAAAATCACAGCAAGTTGATTTTGAGTTTTCAAAAAAGGATATTACCACCAAAAAGGACATTTTTTCTAGTATAGGAAACATAGTATGGGCATTATGGGTGTCGTTCGAAAGGTGATGTTTGGGGCAATATGCACGGAGAGAAAAAGTTAGTGAAAATCTACAAATTTTGTAATGAAATCAATTGAAATTGCAATTAATTTTGACCCCATTGCAGATGTAGTGAATTTCATTATTCGCACAGTGAAAATAAGTATTACATTGTAATAAACTTAACCCTTCTTATTTGTAAAAAGTCACTGAACAAATAGTAATAATTATCCATGATAATAATAAAATGTTACCACCTCTTGTTGTAAATTTGATTACAAACGACTAAAAATCACTTTTATTTACAGTTAAATTCAGTGCAATAGTAGTTATAACTATTGTCAAAAAAACCACCTATTCTTGGGAATTTGATTAGAGATGTAATAACATTTACTTTCATCTAATGTAGAAACTAACAACAAAAGCAATAACTATTTATTATTCATAATAGTAAAATCCAATGAATTTGGTTTCACTATAATTGATTGTAAAATATTGCATATTACAGTAGGTATGCGATAAAATATTATTAATTAAAAACACTGAAATTTATTGTGCGCACTTTTATTAAACAAGAGATATACATATGAAAATATAACTTAAGAAATAGGTACATATTATGAGAAAATTCAGAACTCACTTTATAAAGATTTGAATTTAAAGGCAACATCTCCTGAAGCCAGCTTATGAGGGGTATACTCTGCATACTCTGTATACTCTGCCCCGCGCATATTGCTGCAAAATGTTTCCAATATCCTGTGGATACAAAATCTTGATAAAAATATTTAAGATATATTTTGTTGAGACGTACCAAATCAACCTTTGCAAATCGGTATAAGTTCTGGTAACCCCCATTCCTTCATTAATTCACTAACTGAAGAAATTCCATCGCCGTCCGCACCGTCAACGCCGTCCGATGTGTCCAATAAAAGCACTACATTGTGTGAATCGTCGAAAACATTATCAGGATGTATATCGGCACCAACAATTTCCATTTCATCACTCAATTCCATGTTGTAACTGCAATAATATACGTACATATACATACTATACGTATACGTATGATAAAAAATAAGGATCACTTACCACAAATCACTCACTGCTAAACTCACTAATAAAGTGGGAAAATAATAAATTCCTTATCCGTAAACACAAATACGTCCCGCTTACACTAGCACTTGCTGAACAATGAAAAATTAAACTTCACAAACGCATTGTAAAACAGGTATTTTTCACTACATTTGTAGTGAATTGAACTAAACTTGGAATGCAATTTCACGAAACTTGTAGTAAATCCGTTATTTCAGTTAAAAATGTTTGGCTTGTGTAGATATACATTCGATTGCAGTGTTGTTGATTTTATTAAACCGGTAGTAATATTTACCAGTATGATTTTTATAGGCAAAATGGTTTGACGAGGAATGTAATGAATTCGTTCATTATAGTGTAATAGAAAGTGCTCGATCAAATTTATGTATATTTCACCATATTATGTAGTGAATAGATGATAATTTATTGATTGTGTACTGAAAATTAACTTTTGAGGCTGTAGTGAATTCTATTATTCATTTTAGTTGGATTCATTACAGGAATTTCTCTCCGTGTGTGATCAGTTTTAGGATTTGTGGACTTCCAGAATTACAGGATAACCGTGAAACCTCATCTAAATAAGCTTACGTTTAAACATAAAGTTCACTGAGCATCAACATAACTTTAGCAGAACACCGGTTTTGGAAACCCTTACATTGTGTGTTCGGTACACTGTGGAGCGGTGATGGACGTACATACTGAGGCTTAATATACCTACAATTAAATATTTGAATGTGTTTGAACTTATTGGATTGAAAGATGAACAAAGTTTAAATTTTTATCCAGCAGATGAATTTCATTTCAATCAATGACGTCCGTCACCGCACCACAAATCATTCTTTCGTTGCACTTTGCCTCCTCACAAAGCCCTTCGTCTCGTTCGCAATTACGTTCTGCAACGTCGAGCTGTGCGAATATTACCGTGATGATTCCTAGATTTACCCGCCCCGATGCGAGCCGGCATGGCCGAAATAATTAAGTGGCAGATAAAAGGTTGGATTGAACTGAGCGAGGTTTCGACGAGTCCACGAAAATTAAGATATTTTTCTATTTAATAAATTTCCAAAAACAGTTTCTTTTTATTTCTAATGTAATGTACTTAGTTAGCCTTAATGACAAAAATCCAATTGAAATCCAGCTACAGAAAGGGATAGATGTAATCTGATATTCAATTTAAACTTTGCTTGCCTTTGCAATTCAACTAGTCAATTGCATTCAATTTCATTCAATACGTATGCAACCGTCCGTCATTGCACACAAAATCATCTATCGCTGGCCCTTATCCGCCTAACCATACTGCTCTGGGCTTCTGCTGTTATGCGCTGTAGTTACCACACTCTAAATATTTTTACTCCAATAATAGGAGGAAACTTTTTTCACCTTCTATTATAGTAGTAAATTTACACCACGATATGAACGAGAGTAATTTTACGCTTTACGGTGTAAATATTTACTACAAAATTGGTGTAAATCTACAAATGGTAATAAGTAAATTTGCACACATAAATAAGTAAACTTACTCTTAGACTTATGTAAATTTAAATCAGAAATAAGCAAATTTGCACTGGAAAAAATGTAAATTTACATCCGGGTTTATGATAATATTTTCGGCAGCCGGTTCTTCGAAGTAAATCGTCCTGTAGCTACCCGTTATTCCAACGGCCAAGAGCTGCCACACCCCCTTCGGTTCAGGAGCAAAAAGCACTACAACAACAACAATAATACGCTCACACGAGCGCACTTCGGACGGAACAGACTAACTGCACACAGAACAAGCCACTTGTCAGATACAGGAAAATGCAATACTCGTAATGTCAAAAGTATTGTAACACACTCAGTTTTACACAAATGTAGGTGTAATTTTTTACACTAAAATCGTAATATTACATGAAAATAAAGTAATGACACATCTTCACACCAAATGTGGTGCAAAATTACAGCAAAATAAAGAATATTAAAAAATCTGTGTAATATTACACTATTTTATGGGTTTACTAGAAATTTTGTTGAAAAATAAACGTTTACTGTTATTTTGCGCCAAAAAAGGTGTAAAATTCAACGAGTTTTCGATATCAAATTCAACCTTGTTTTTACAGGTGCGCGCACTAACCGCTAGACCAGCCAGACCACTTGTTTAATTTTAAGAATGTTAATTTTCGATTTATTCTATTTATACTGTTAACGTTTTGATGCAATGTTAACTTTCTTGTGAGCGATAATGGTTAGCGATAATGTCGACATATACATGATCTAAGAGTTTTCCCCTTAGGGAAAACTTCTCGGAGTTTTTTATTTTTTACTATTAATAAATACATACGAAATAATAGTAGTGACCTTAATTTTATAAAAAAAATAATACCGTTATAGGCTATACATGTTCAAACTGACGTGTTCCCAATTGGGAACATTGGCTCACTTCAGTGTCTTGTAGAAAAATTATTTTGTTTCCAATTTTTCAATATAACTGGACTTACACTGCAATTGCATGTAATTTTCGCATGTTCTATGCCAGTCTCTATTCGGTGTTCATAAGTGAGAGTTCAAGTTCGTAAATTTGGTAGTGGAATATCTACAGAGCTTAGATGATTACGACGTGGGTTCATTGAATAATATAGATATCTGCCAATTACCTCCTGAGGAAAACGACAAAGTTACTGACGAGGAAGACATTGAGGAAGAAATCTTAGACCAAGTGATGCTTGCGGGAAAGTTTCTGTTATAATAAAAAGATCGGAAGATAGTCAGGCATCGGGCAGTAAAAATAAACGTGTCCAGAAAAGAAAAGCTACAAATGGTGACCATCAACGGTTGACCATAAGTGAATCAAAGCCCAAACCGAGGCAAAAATAAACCCGGCATTGCACCTCTAAATTGGTTTATCAGCATTAATTTTCAAAACCCAAACAAAATGAGCCGGTAAAAAACATAGAAACTAACTTCCCACATTTGAAAACCTGAATTCGGGTAGAAATATATTATGAATTTATGCCACAAAGCTGTCTGCAGCATTTAGCAGAAATAACAAAAATCTACGCCGTTCAGCATGTTGATCCGATCGGCGTTGAATGGACGTCGTCTTTGGGCATACTCCTTCTCAGTAAGTACCACCAGTTGCCTTATGAGAATCACTATTGGTCTACTGCGGAAGACATTTACTATCCAATCGCATCAACCATAAAGTCCCTTGCAGGAATCGAAAGTCATGGCGAAATCAGCATGTAGATATTATGTGAAGGAGAACAAAAAGATAGGCATACAAAAACCACATCTTATTCACAAATATAACCACGGAATGGCTGGGGTCGATATTTTAGATGGACTTCTAATCTTCGTATTGCCCATGCCTACGATGTAAAAAGTGTTGGTGGAATCTATTCGCTAATGCTCTCAACATGGCAGTAGTAGCAGCCTGGTTTGTGCATAAGGAAATGCATGGGAAATCGGCAATGACTCACCTAGACTTCAGGCCGGACGTAACAATGTTCCTGCTAAGGGTTTTATAAAAAAACTAGGTCCACAGCCAGATCCTAAAGCACATGCTAGCCCAGCAAGATGCAAATTAGATTGCCACTATTTGATAAAATCATCGCAAGGAAGATGTTTTCTTTGTAAGTGAAATGCACGGTTGGAGTGTAAGGAGTGCAACAAACGTCTTCATCTTGAATGAATTTTGCCAAAATATGATTTATACTTTTCCATAAATTTAATTCCAAAATATAATTTATACTTTTCCATAAATTACATTGAAAAACCAATAAAGTTCAACATATCTGGAAAAAATCGACCTTGTTTTGTTTATATCCCATTAATGGCCATTGTTCCCAATTGGGAACAGCATAGAAAGGGGGGAAGGGGGTGAGGTAAAAAATTTTTTTTTGTATATTCTTAAAAGAATTATATTTAGAGTTAATATTCAGGAACAAAAAAAAGGAAATTCAAGCGATTAAGAGTTCGGACTTTAAAGGGTTAAAAAAATTCAAATAAACGGAAATACACCTCAAAGGCTACTGGTGTTGATTCAACTGGATGATGAGGATGTCAATGTCAATGGCCTTCTGGAAGCCGATGCTTTTAATTCATCTATTGCCGGCTGCTGCACTGTCTCAATATTTGGAACTTTCCCATCAATTAAACCCTGAATATGAGGATCTGTGGTAAACGGAAAATAGAATGGTTTCAGTAGCTGAATTTCATCGTAAATTGATCAGTTATTTGTACATATAAATCTATTGGCTCAGTTCCAGTTGTTTCAGCTCATTGCGCACTTCCAGAAGTCTGTTGGTCGATGCGAGCAAAAGGCACGTGACATGATACAAATAGAATAATCGCCTCACTATAGAATTTGTGTAGATATACATTGTTGTGGAAATATCGTGAACTTGGGTATTTTCCCTTGGTGTTTTCATTTCGGCGATCGCTTTACCTTTGAGGAAGTCATTTTGAAGTTGTTCGCTTGTTGTGAGCCAATGGCAGTGTATTTACGTACACTACACTCAGTTCATTTCGCCGGGAAAAATTGAGCGAATTATGGTTTCATTACTCTCCACCAGAAGGCACTCAGTGTTTGTGGTACCAACGCCGTCTATATATTAAGGCCGCAATGTAGAATCCTAGACGTCAAAATCAGCTCGTAATTTTTGGTTATGTTCGCCAATGTGGCACTGTTTTGTTTTTGCTTTTTATTACGTCATATGCTTATTTTTGTTGTTTGTTCGTGTAAATCCAAAATTTAAGAGCTAAACTATGACGTCATTGTACAGCTGATATTTTGAGATGGCGTTGGTGGTACGCGTTCTCTACTTAGCGCAAAATTTCTACGCATTTCTTATTTCCCGGGGCTCCTGTTTTGAGTGATGCTTTTATAATTTATAGGAACATAGTATTATAGTATTTCACTTTGACCCTAAAAATGAAAGGAAACATCGGCTGTGTTTGCTTAACATGAAATTTCAACGAAATTCAGGAACCCCGAGATTCTTCAGATAGAATGTGATAATTTTCTAGTTGGCGAACCTACAACTTTCGGTATTTTCCGTGAACCTTCATTGATGAATTATTTGTAAATACTCTAGCTTCTATATTTCGACTTTTTCTATTTCTATAGTCCGAAATTATGTACTATGACTAAGTACATTCGAATTCGACTGATTGAAGCAAACTCTATTACGAAAAATTCTCGTTATATTTCTCGATCTGCATTCTGATGATATGCTAATAAGTCAAATCATTGTTTTAATTAGCTAAAATGAAAATATCATCGTTTAAAAAATTAAACAAATCATCCATTTTGTTAATTCAAATTTTATTCATCACACTATTAATCTGTGTACCTAGACAATTATTGAAATGATTAGATTTTTGTTATCCTTACAACAAACACGAATTAGTCTCGAACGACACGATAACGAACCATCACACTTTATACGAACCTGCGCGCATCCATCCAGCTAATCCATTTCCTCTGCACGCATCCACATAATTTTCAAATCTATTACAAGCTCGAATCGAGTTCGCCGAAGGATATTCAAGTAATTAGATTTCTAAATCAAAATATATATCAATCTGAAAAGAAAAATCTCTCCATTAAAATGTAAAATTTCTTCATTTCAAAATATTATGCCGAAGGTGCGGAGAAACACAACATGAATGGTGAGCCATATGCTGTAGATGTAAAGCCGCGTTTCGATCGAGAGAAATGACCCGCAATCTTTTTTGTGGTAAGTCACAAAAGGCCAAGAAAAAAGAAGCCAAAGACAACTGACTATCTGTATCTGCATAGTGAATGGACACAAATAGTGACCGCACTTGAATCGACCGAATTGCCCTGCGTCCAATTCGTGTCCGGACACCTAGTGCAGTCATATTAGCATTTCAAATAGAAAAAAAAGAGAGTAAGGCTAATTTTTGTTGTTTTTGAATCAGTGGGCTCCCAGGAATCTACAACTGAATTTGCTAAAAAAAATTTTGATCGGAAAGGTCCCAAAAAGGACAAAAAAGGATACTCTTTAATCCTTGACCGGAGGTGGCCATGCGGGGTATCATATCAAAGGGGACGTCGAGTACATTACATATCCGGTGTTTTTTTCCTGTTTCAAGGACCCTCGACGGAATAAATCGAGCTTAAATGGAAAATTTTCGCGTTTCCGGTGTATCTTTCCAAAGCCATAACTACGAGAATAATTCAAGTTGTCACTACTTTTATCACTTTCCAGAATCTATAATAGCTGAAGATTTTACCATTAAATTTGCTAAGAAAAAAGTTGATCGGAAAGCTCTGAAAAAGGACATAAAAGGACACTAATTGCACACCTTAGTCGAACGTGGGCATGTGGGGTGTCATATCAAAGAGGATGTCAAGTACATTCCATATCCGGCATTTGGTACTTGTTCCAAGGACCCTCAAAGGAGAAAATTGGGCTCAACTTAAAAAATTGTGTGTTTCCCGTGTCTGTATCTTTCTAAAGCCATAATTTTCCATTTAAGCCCGACTTATTCCATTTAGTGTCCTTGAGACAGGAAACAAGCACCGGATATGCAATGCACTCGACGTTCTCTTTGATATGACACCCCACATGCCCACGTTCGATCAAGGTGTGAAATTAGTGTCCTTTTATGTCCTTTTTCAGAGCTTTCCGATCAATTTTTTTCTTAGCAAATTTAATGGTAGAATCTCCAGATATTTTAGCTTCTGAAAAGTGATAAAAGTAGGGACAACTTGAATTATTCTCGTAGTTACGGCTTTGGAAAGATACACGGGAAACTCGAAAATTTTCCATTTAAGCTCGATTTATTCCTTTGAGGATCCTTGAAACAGGAAACAAACACCGGATATGTAATGTACTCGACGT
This sequence comes from Microchrysa polita, assembly GCA_949715475.1. Lineage (NCBI taxonomy): Eukaryota > Metazoa > Arthropoda > Insecta > Diptera > Stratiomyidae > Microchrysa > Microchrysa polita. Next base: position 138,080,057 of record OX454416.1, on the reverse strand, counting down.
CCCCTTTGATCTGATACCCCGCATGCCGACCTCCGGTCAAGGATTAAAGAGTATCCTTTTTTGTCCTTTTTGGGACCTTTCCGATCAAAATTTTTTTTAGCAAAATCAGTTGTAGATTCCTGGGAACCCACTGATTCAAAAACAATAAAAATTAGCCTTACTCTATTTTTTTCTATTTGGAGGCCTGAATTGGGATATTTTGACTGCACTAACCGGCAATTGGTCGACGTGGATGTTGATTAGATTACATTCCGAATGCGGGAAGGAAGCACACTTAATAATTTCATTTCATTTCATCTCATCTCGGATGCAGTTCATTGCATCGATGCTACGGTGTGTAACCTCTCTGCGGTATCACATTTCATTTATCCTGGTTTCCTTTTCATATAAAGTATCTTCTTTGGACATGTTCAATCATCACCGGTTGATCAATTTAACGGAGTGCTTTTGTTGTTCGGTTGGCGGTACACTATTGCTGGCAAGGTAACCAATGCGCCTGAAGTAGGTACACGACGATATAGGTACATAGAGAGTCAACCATTGTGCAGACATGTTGGGATTCAGCAGCTGCCACCTCTATATATAAAATCGTAAGTTGTCGTTCGTGGTCCCCATAGATACTGCAGAACTTGTATAGTAACCATATTCCGACAGGATGGCATATACTCGTAAAAGCACTTATTGCAACCAGGCATCGGGTATGCAGTATGTACGAATGTGAAGAGATATTATGGCCGCTGGCTATGTTTTGCTGTTTATTCCCGGGCATCGAAGGATCGCAAACTGCAACCAAAGCAACCGATGAAGCGTAATGTTCACATAGTCTCTTGTGAACCATCATAGAATATTTTGATTGTACCTAAGACTTTGTCCTTATATACCTACCCTGGCAAAATATTAATATATGCGACCATGTAAAATATTCATATCGAAACGAGCGTGTTAGATACAATGGGTGAGGTTATAAAACACAACGTTGCGCAACGTTTCGCGCAACGTTTCAAATCAACCGGCCGTTACGGATCAGAAACTTCTCCCTACAAACAGATCCTCTAAGCGCCCCCTTGCGAGGCATAGCTTGATTGATTGACAGAAATTTACAATCTGCCGTCGAACCGTGCATTTCCGCCCTCATTTATTTATTAAACTATTTATAATCAAAATAAAATGTATCTGCATCTCGTTTAAAACTGGAAATTTTAATTTTCGAGCAAAACGTATCAGCTGTGATGTGTCAATTGTCACATTTGTCACTTTCCGAGAGATGGCGATGGGAACACCAAGTCTGATCCGGATCTATGCGTTTACAGAACACAATAGGAAACGTTTCGGAAAACGCGAAACGTTACGCGAACGTTGTGTTTTATAACCTCACCCAATCTCTCATGTGACTAGCATTAGGACGATCGATGCGACGACGTGTCTGTTTTATGCAAATCGACCTTAAATGGTGGCCGGCTTCCAAAATAGCATTTAGCAACCGACAGGACCTTGTTGGTCGTACTTGCTAAAATTTGTGTTTTGATGCATGTCAAGGGGATATGTGTGTGTATCTATGCTCTTTTAGGTAGAGAAGCCCGGAAGCAACAATAAGTTACTAAACAAGTGTATTAATGGACCTCGATTTATCTCGGATGCAGCAAAATTATAATTCATATGACCGGACGGTTGATATCAAATATTCACTTAGTTGTTTGAAACAATGTTTGCAGGCGATTCATGATACATAGTTGCACTATTCAGTTTACATTGTTTGTTAGCTTTTAAGGACAATGTTTTGAGTGTTTAAATCTGCATTATTTCCAGTTGCGATACTCTTCTAGAAATTCGCTTCCCACCTAAAAAATATTTTTTTATAATTTTTGTTAAAATATTTCTCTGGAGTAAAGTTATTTTCAGCCGAACATATTTCACCTAAAATCCATAAAAATTTTAGAGTTGTTTTTCCTCACAGCCCGAGGACATAATTTGTATGGAGAATGAGGTTATCCTTCACAGTAGATTTTTGTACAAACATTTTTCTTCAAAATTTTGATCGAAAATTCCCACTAAAATTTGCAGGCATTGTTTTTCCGAAAATGACCTCAGGCATTCAAATTCTTGTACAAAATGTCCTTTGACATACAAATTTGCTAATTTGAGACTCACTGAATGCTTATTGGACCATCGGCGTAAAAATTCCTTTAAAGCTGCACTGAAAACTAAAAAGGAGCAGGAGCTTCGTACATAAAAATATTTGGTTGCTAAAATTATTATTATTATAGCCAGCTACTAAAAATCTTTCATTATTGCTTCAATTTTCAATCAAGTATAGGCTCACTATTAAAATGTATTATTACTCAATGCTTAGGAGGTCCACTCATGTTTCCTTTATAATTCGACCAGATCTATCATTCGTCCAATTAGCATACAATTTCATATTGCTAAATTATCCAATTCAAATGACACTAATCACATCAATCTCCATAATAAATCCACCACATTATCCTCGCCGGACTAACAAAATTGACGATTGCATATTTTTCGCAAGCAAACACCCTTAATTTGATAAAGTCATGGTCTTTATTACGTTACGTATAGGTTGGGTATCCCAAAGTCTTTGAAATGATTCCAATAAAAGTACGTGAAGTATCTCTAAATTCTCTATGGGAATGGAAATTATATTATATGACTCCTTAGCATTATCCTCCAGTGTTGCGTGCCTAAAATTGCTATTGTCGTGAGAATTGCATATCACGAAACATGAATTTAGCTAAAGAACCATGAGTTCTTTAGATTTTTTCGACGAATTTCGTCATCGTCGTGGTCGACGAATCGCAACGGTCATTCCCGTATTCGCGGCATCGTTGTCCCACGTCACCGTCGCGTCGTGTTTCAGGATTACGTATATATAACTTGAGAGGGCGGTAAGGAATTTACAAACAGAAACAAATTAGGCAGTGGTATTTTAGCATTGTGCGTGAGTTTTTGCTGGTAGTAATACTTGTAATCTGGTTTTTGGCATAAAGTAAAATGAATAAGGAGCGCGGAGTTCGTTTTGCATGGAGCGTTTTAAGGAGAGGTTTAGGTTTGGATCAGGAAAAATAATAGCTAAAATTGAATATTTTTTTGGTAGAGGTGGGAAGTCTTATTAGTCTGGCTGGTCTAGCGGTTAGTGCGTGCACCTTCGGTGCACAGGGCCATGAGTTCGAATCTCACCGTGGTTCATAGTGTTTTTCGAACTCACGAGCTTGTGACGGACTATGATCTCACTCAGATGTGAAACGATGGTACCCATTTATGGGGATAAATAACACTGCTGAGCGTGATGCTGATCTCATTAAATAAAAAATAAAAATGCAGATAAGATCTTGGAAATAGGATGTCACTAACACATCCTGCGGCCTTAGTCCAATGTTGGATTGTCGCGCCTGTTATTTTTTTTTTTTAAGTCTTATTATACCGTTTTTTTTTTAGTGACAGAACACAGATGAATTTCTTTAATGCAGACTAAATTAGATTTATTAGAAAGAGTAAGGATTGTCATTTACGTAAGATCCTAATTTTCGAACAGGTTTTGCTACCGTTTACGCATAGATGCCGTTATCTGACCTACAGGAAATTCGAAATAACCTGACATCAATGTACCGAATGTGTATTTCTTTCAAGCGCTCAGTTGATTTCGAATTATCCTCAAATCATTTGTACATATATTCGTAAGGACAATAATAGCTATAAATTCGAGATTGGCGCTATTAAGGGGCAGAGACATTATTAAATTCTTGAGTCTTCAAAAATAATGACAATAATGCAGGCCACTGTGAACGGTATAAATATGAATTTTATATTTTTTGACTATCAATTGAAAGCCATTGACACGATTTCAATATTGCAACCTGGGTTACATTTACGCTGCTTGAAAAGAGATGGTTGCATCTTGCTTCGATAGGAGCTATCTTTCAAATGTTGAATAAGGATTCGTAAAATGTAGGGCGATATCCCCCCATTATCATATTCTCGTTTTTCAAAATCCCGACGTTCATTATCCCGCCATTTCAATATCCCGCCTGTTAAAAATCATGCTCAGTTGAAATCTCGTTTAATATAAATCCCGCTTTTTATTATCCCGTTATAGAAGGTAAGTATTCGAAAATCGCTCGCGCGATTTATGAACGAATACTTACCTTCTATGACGGGATATTAAAAAGCGCCAACTTATTTACCGTTAAAATAATGGGTCTCCTCACATAAGAATACTTTAGGCTCGGAGATCCACGGGCCAGGTGACTTGTTTAAAAAATAGGTCTGGTCTAGTCTTCCAGTAGTCGAGACTTATCCCTGTAAGACAGTCTTGTTATGCAGGGGCTCAATTATTCTCTTGCTTAGAGAAAGCATAGCAAGCATTGCATGCTTTAGTCCAGAGTGGCTATGTGATCACACAACCCATATGTGTTTCATTCCAAATTGATTACACTACATTCCGCGAAATATGTCAAATGTCAAAATATTGTCGATGCTATTATTAACCCTTCTGTTGCCGACTACGAGCTATTATGCCTGAGTTTTAGCTGAATCTTCTGTAAAATTAATTTTATTTTTAGTTCTAGAGTTTACATACTATGTCTTACGATGATACGCCGTTTTTTCGTTTCTTTAGACATAGTTTATATTTCGCCGAACGTTGATCGCATTTGTGGCCGTCAGTCCCTTTGAAATATATGGAAAGGGGTGGAAAATACTCTTGTACGATATATTTCACCAAGATATAGTACCAATGGTCTGTCTAGATCTATACGCCAACAGAAGGGTTAATTATCACGTCGGCATTTTATAAGAGTAAAAAATATAACGCGGATTTTATATTCTCAATTGTCAACAAAAAATTGACATTTGAATAAAATTTGCACACATACTATGAACTGCAATAGTGTGAAAACGGTGCCATTTTTATTTTCTGATGCCCACTCTGGACTAACGCATGCACATGGGTTGCTATGCTTTTTCTAAGTACTCTTGATCCAAAAAATACACAAATTTTACCGGTGATTTGTTGTAAGATAAAGTATCGCATTAACTGCTGGAAAGAAAGTTGTACCTACAGTGAGTCACGCAGTCAAAGTGAGCCATATCTCAGTATGATATCTTCTTTTGACACACATATTTCATTAATTTTGGCAGACAATACCTACTATTTAGACTGTCACCGGAATAGGAGACTTTTCTGAACGGCTACAGTCTAAAACTGTTACTGTGTCACCAATTGGTCAGAGCCGCGATTTTACATTTTCATAGCTTTAAAAAAAAAACGATTTGAAGTTTCAATTTGCTCTGAAAAATAAAAATATTTATTTAGCCACAACACTTTTTTGGAAAAATTTGTAGGAGTATCTAGGAGTAGGAGTATGGCATCTGCTTCGTTATTCAGCTGTTGAAGATTCCGTGATGTGTCCACGGTTTCATTGTTTAGATATGTATGATGAATATTGATGGAAGAATTTTGGTACACATTTTCATTAGTGTGCATTTTTTACGGTTTTTTAGATTTTTTTTTTCAAGAGACTACTTTTTCAATTCTAATAGGAAAGGTTTGTGTGGGTACTCATATCAACAGGCTCAACGAAGTCATTTCATATAAATTCCTTTTTCTTGATTCGAAAAAAAAAAGGTAATGGATTTACAGTAAATAAATTTAGTTTATATGTGTAGCTATCCTTACACCTGAGTTTCTCTTTGGTGGGAACTCCCAAATTCATATTAAATTAGACGGTCCTCATATACCGGAGCTCTACCACTTTAATATCCTGTGAAACGATAGTAAGAAGTGATTATGAAACATATTAGAGAACAACAGCGATCACAAACCAACTAAAATAGTCTCGAAGATGAGAATAACTTTTATTTTTCTTTTTCATTTGATCCCATTGTAATTCCGAAGTGTTGAAGACTATTAACATATTTTCTATTTTGTGTAGTTTTATGACCTTTTCGTTAATTTGAGGTACTCTTGTTGTGTGTTTCGTAATTTTTAATATAGTGCAATATATGTTGTACTTATTGCTCCCTTAGCCAAACTATTGGAAGGGCAGTTTCCCCCGCTGCCCCCTGTTCCGGCGCCATTGTCAGCATTATACCAAGAGTCTAGTTTCAAGGAAAAAAAAAAAATCTATTAACAAACGAACAAGTTGTAACTTTAGTTCGAAACGTAAATATTTACGTAGGGCACACTGTACTTAATATGATTCATTAAACAAATTATTTATGGATATATCCCTTACATGATTTAATTCTATCTTCACTATTTCTGGTAGTTACAACAGCTAAGTTACAACCCGTTACATACATCAAGCATTGACTGACATTCTTGCTTTTCGCGTAGATATGATCGTTTCTATGGCTATATGAGTTACGTGTATCTGGCATCTTGTTTTTTTGTTGGAGATTCACGATTTTGGCATCTGGTCTGCGGACATTTTTGGAGATTCGCAAAACCGTGTTTTCATTTTCTCAATAAAGGATGCGGCTTTAGTTTTTCTTGGCTTAATAATAGATTCGCAGGTTGAAAATCACATTATCTCAAAATCTTTGATTCGATAGTTTCGCGGTTCTGGCATATTGGTGACGAAGTAATTTAGTATATGGGCACAGTTGTGTGGATTCAGCAAGATGGGGTCACATACCAATACACAAAAGTTCAATAAAAGCTTCTGTAAATTGCCTCCTGGCAGGGTCATATCTATATTTGCAGGGCCAGATTTAGCCTCTGTGGCGCCCCTGTGCAGCGTCACAATTCTTTGATTTAGGCCTCCTATAAAAATGGACACTGAAGTATAATATACAGGGAAATACATATGTAGTATAAATACTTGTCTCAATTGAAGCTAATGTGTAACGAAGATGCTTTCTATACTTCAAGTCCAAACAAATTACCATAAACACGCCAGTAGGCCGTTTCGAGTGAATACTACTACAGTAGAGCCCCGATATTCCGGATTAAATTGGACCGAACCCTATTCGGATTAACGAATTGCCCGAATTTTAGAAATGCACTAATTTACACCCTGATAGATAGTATATTTACTCCAAAATCCTTAAAAAATGAACCATTTTAGCGTTAATGAAAATTTACACTTACGAAATATGCCATCCCTTAAGTTTATAGAGCAGTACGCATTAACATAAAAGTTTAGAAAATTTCCACATTTTATGAAAATGGAGGTTGAACCCGTATCCGGATTATCAAAATTCCTAATTAATAAAATAATCACAACAGTCACCCTTAAAATATTCAGTCAGATTATGTATATTGCAATTTAGGCCCGCCCGCACAGTTCGAGATTTTCCAGAATCACAAAATTACCATACAGAAATAAAAGTTTCGCAGTGTAGCCTCTTTCTTGTACATAGAATTATTAGACGATGAAATTCATGGTTTTCTCTGCCCGAATAAAGAGGTTCCTCACATTCACCGTAATCGTCCGAATGAAACGCCAATTCTAAAAGAAGAATGTGAATCTGAAAGTAAGGTAAATTGATACCAACCATTTTTTACTCTAAAACATTAGCAGTCAGTAGTATAGGACGTAGGAGTGAGTACAGACAGAAGAGTACAAGATTGAGTTCGGACACGATAAAATTTATGATCATACCGTTCCAAAGTAAAATAGATTTTGATTACTAACTGTCAGTACTTAACTAAAGTACGATCTCTATTCTGTAGTAATTCGCCTCGGATAGGACATAAACGCTTTACATAAAGGAACCATCTTAGGTCTCCGTTGTTCCATTCTAATGTGCAATCTTGTTATACAATACTAGAGACAGTAACTGAAATGATTGTGACTATACATTTCGCGAATATTTAAAGTGTACCGAATCACTCAAGCTGGACAAGATATTGGATCTTTCATGAGCAGTAAAACGATTGTAGAGCGGTTTTCTTGGATGCATTCAGGTACCTAATCGTTTTCGCATAAACTCTTTGTGGAGATGCAAAATTAAATCGTATCCTCCAGGTCAGTATACTATTCATGTTGACCCGTCGATGTGGAGGTCTTTGGTTGTTTTTGAATTTCGGTTTTTTGTTCTTTGGGGGGATTTTAGATATTAAAGTTGCCATACTTCTTGTCAAATTTAATTAACTCGTATTTCATTGTTAAAAGTCACTCCTCCGCTTGCATTATAAACATACTAATCACGACCATATTTCGATTTAATAAAGTTAAATTTTTCAATAAGTTTTTTTATTTAAAAAATAAGGGAAACTTCCCATTTAGGCCCAGATCCTCGGTTTAAACAGATTTTATGCCACACACACATGGTCAATCCGAATCAATTTTTTTTTCGTTCTGTCAAAATCGTAGGAAATGTATGCATTTGACAGAACGAAGAGTCCAAAAAATGGACTCGGACGCTCGATTATGGGCGGCCAAAGAAGTTGTGTGCATCTGTTCAAGTGCCTCCGCGATTGCACCACCTATCAGGAGGACCACGAGGGCGTGCGCTACGAATATTGATCAATGTAGTCTGCCTTTAATAAGAGTAGTCAGATATAAGCTTGCAAGTGCTAGACTACTGTCTAAAATCCACATCTCTAATATTTTCATTTTTCCTATGATCTTTTTTTTTTGCAATCCAGAAGCAATTTTCAAAAAATGTGTCGATTACCACACAATTTAGTTTTTAGTTAGTTTGTAAGTCTAGAATTAGTTTAATTCCTTAAGTCTTTTTATTTAATTATAAACTTGAATAAGAGGTTTTTCAATCCCATTCTTTCCTCTTACCAACAATTTTTTTACTTTTTCTCACTAAACTCTATGTCTTTTCGATTATATCTAGGGTGGCCAGATGCCCCGTATTTTACGGGTTACCCCGTTTTTCGGGCACCGAAAGTCCAAAAACCCGTAATCCAAAAAATAAAATACGGGGCAAATAATCGATAGTTTAAGAAAAAACTCCCCCAAAGGGTTAGAGACAATTGTTTATCGTATTAAAGTCAACCGAATAGTTCTAAATTTTCCGGGTCGCGAAAGTGACGTAATCAAGTTAACACAGTTAACATGGTACATGAATGCGTTGCAGTATTTGGAATCAGGATTTGATTTTGCCGAGCACACTTACCTGTACTATCTGCAACCCTTAAATTTGCAGTACGAACGGAAATTTGAGGAACTGGAGAGAATAGTCGGATGCCTAAACATAACTACAGTGAACTTGGATGACCTTTATGAGGAATTTTGTGTAACTTCGCCCCTAATTAATAAATACGTTCAGGAGATGAAGAGATGCCGATGAAGTGATAAGGCCTGACACACGGACCAAATTATTTAAAGCGGTCAATAATAGCAGCAAAATACGATTCGATTTTTGAAACTGGTCTTTTCTATACTTCAGCGTATTTAGGAACCCTTGTTCACAGTGGCGCAACCAGGATCTTGCCCTGGTGGGGGCTAAAATTACTGGCCATATTATTGGATATTTGCCTCCACAAGTTAGGTTCTATTTTTCAATAATGGCACAATGCAGTGGTGTTTTATTTTATTATATATTAGTGCAAAGAATTGCAAATTTCATATAGTTTATTTGGCTCTTGGACAATTTTTCTGTTTCGTTTATCGTTTTACTGTTTCATTAATCGCTAAAAGCATAAAAATTACCTCTCAACCCCTAAATTCCGGAACCCTTGCTTATCGGTCAAGATATTTTTCTGACAAATTCCGAAATACATGATGTTTGCCGATCAAATACCGTATATTTGACTACTTGTATTCAGCAACACTTGTTGTATTTGAAACCAAATAACATACGACAGTATTCGTACTCTTCCAACGGGTGTTATTTTCGGTTCAGTGTAAGGCGGTTGTAGGTTGTTTAAAAATTTCTCCATTTAATAGATCTTTTTGCAAACTACATCAATTCAATCAAAATTTGTAAATAGAGTTTTGGAAGTTACGACAGTTGTATTCATCTGTTGCGCTATATGCTCCAAGAACAAGAATTCATATCTGTAACGAAATATATTTCGTCAAATTTCATTTTGCAGTTTTTCCTTTCTTAATTTCTGGGTCTGGGAGAGGCTTTAGCCCCCTTAGCCCCTCCCGTGGTTGCGCCACTGCTTGTTCAGTTTGTCCCCACGCAGGTGACCAAATCGACCAGCTTTCCTAGTGGCTAAGTACCAAAAAACCATTATCGATTTCGTGCCCTGAAAGTGGACGTCAAAAACTGCGCAAAATCCGCTTGTTCAGCTCGAACCAGTTTTTGGCTGTTTTCGACGTGAAATATACATACTTGAAACCCTATGTGACCTCGTCCACTATCAGGGGACGAAATTGATAAGGGTTTTGGGTAGTTTTGGCACTCGGAAAGCTAATCGATTTCGTCCCCAAGCAGGTGATGAGCTGAACAGAGTTTTCTAAATACTCGTCCCAGCAATTAATTCACCGGCTGAGAGAATATTCTCGCTTTGCGGTAACGTATGGACAGATAGCCGGAACCGACTAAATATTCACACTGCTGCGCCTCAAATAAAATGCACTTTATAGTGCAAAATGAAGAGTTATTGGGGACTGTATTTTAAAAAAGGAAATATAACTAAAAATAAATGATATACATATAGGCATAATTTTTTTTTTAATTTTTGCCCCGTAAAAAAATCGAAAACCCGTATTTTATACGTTAGTGACCCGTAAATCGAAGGCAGGCACTACCAATTTTTCTTTATAGCTGTAAGAGTATCACTCGATCACTAATTTATAAACAATGGAACACACAACATGTTATTTTTCTTTTGAATGGTTGAATAAATAAATTTAAATTTGAATTTGAATTACTGTCTAAAATCCACTTTATTACAAGGCGCAAAGAATACTCTTCCTTTAAACGCTACAAGAAACCGTACTGATGAGGCATTTCAGTGTTGTGTGTCGGCTCGTTTTGCGTCTCCGTCAAATTCAGTTGATCACGTTCAAAGCACGCGCATATCGCGCGAGCTGACATTCTTTCCACCTAAAGACGATCTCGTTCATATCTCATGTCCTCAAGAATGACCACCACTTGTTGTAAGCACCGCGTACTGATATTTTGAACATTTTCAAAGACGAAAGATTGCAGAGTGCTAGCGTGATCTGCAAATTATCCGCGCGTACTTACAATTCAAGAACCATTTTCGTGCTCATCTTCGCGTCGTCGAGGGTCGTGCCATGCGCTTATATGTGAATAAGCGGACAATTGCTATGATCAAGCCTGTGGAATTTTAGTTTTTATACTTTTTGGGGAGTAACTTTAAAAGTGCAGTAAATGCACGTCGGTACTAAGCTGGAGTTTATGGCGTTTTACGGGATGTTTTTTTATGAATATAGAGTTTGAGAGAGACTTTGGAAAGTCTGTCTACTCCATACCATCAAAACTGAATTGGCAGCTGCTGTATATAATTTAATAAAAATAAACCGACATTTCATTGCATAAATATCACTTTTTATATAAAAACGTTCAGTTTACATAGCTGCACGTTTCTATAAAAAAAAAAATCCGAAAAAAAAATCGTTTAACGATATATTGCAATCTTCTGCATTTGTTCTTGTACATACACATAAATACCCTCCGGCATATACCATATCTTTCCACTGAGGATATAATACCGCATGATATGAAACAACCCTCCTAAAAAAATTCCATTACTAATACATTTAATAATGTCATGAATATTCGCTAAATTCATCGGCATCATATACATTTATGCATGTACAAGCGAGCCCGAGCAAAACCCCGAAAAAGAGCCGCAAATAAACCAAAATTATAGGATGAGTTTTCTATGTTCCGACAACATCCAAACCACCCTATGCAATACGAACAGAATCGAAAATCCCTTCGAGCGATAGGGGTGGTGGTATATGAGCAATATTATACCAAAGATGAATTCGATGCGTTGTTGTGCGTATAGAGGAAAAGGGCTGGTCGATACCAAATTGTAGGCAGGGTTGCAATACCCTGAGGGCGTACACGCACTCTCTCCTTGGTCGTTCCAAAATAAAACACGTACGCAAAAAAGGACCAAAACATTCGCACGGAAGGAATCATACACAAGAGACTCAAGGGATGAATATATTTTTGTGTAGAAGATGATATGTAGCACGGACTGTGTTTGTCGTTGTGTGATGCAGAACATCAAAAGGACGAAACATGTTAGCCGAAGTCTGGAAAAGATGTTTTTAAGTCACGGCGAGGATTTCCTTTTCGGCCAAAAAGGCAGGATATCGGGATCAGTGCATTGAAGATTTTTGTTTTGTTTCGTATTGGATATTGCTGAAGATTGGAAATTAATTCAGATTTTTTTTAAACTGAATTGGATTTGAAAATTTGGTTTTCTTTTATTGGTGGCGTTTGACTGAATTTTGATTTTTAAACATCTGTGTGACTAGCATTTAATGGTAGTGGTATTGTTAGTCATGCCTTAGGTATAGTATAGAAGCAAGAGGAAGATGTGGAAAAGAAGGAAGAAGGAAGGGTTTGTATTTGCGTAAACGAGTGTATTGTCACATATATGTATTATAAAATATCATTTAGTGCGTTTCTATTGTATAATAAACTGCGTTGATAACATTAGTGGCTTACAATTAGTCTGTGAATATCCTGAGGAGGTGCAATTTTAAAATTTGGGCAAATATACGCCACAGTGTAGTTTTTATGAATATTTTTTCATGATATGACCAAACAAATTGAGAACAATTCGTTTAACGTAATAACGCCCAGCTCCCGCTCTAAGGGGGGGGGGGGGCAAGCCGGGCGGTCGCCCAGGGCGCCAAATTCTGGAAGCGGATTTTTGGCTAGCACTCGAATGAAAAAAATTACAAAAAAAAATGAAAATTTTACATCATCATTAATTTAGTAGAAAGCAAAACGTAGAAACTAGATGAAATAAAATAGGTTAAAACAAAATGCCGCAAGGGCAGCGAAGCATTTACAATCGTTATACCCAATTTTTTGAGAGATAGCAGAATAAGGCTTTTTTGGGGTATGAAAAAAAACTTGTGGAGCGTTTCTTTTGTAATCAATTGCATCAATATGCAAAAATGTTTTTGTGAGGTTTCAAAAGCCCATAAATTGATAATATGTATGAGATGCTTAGAAAAAGTTTCCTAAATGTTCCGCCTATGATGCTAACAAATATTCTGCTTTGGAAAAGCAATATGGCACGATTTGCTAAGTTATAGAAGAATTAAGCTCTTAAGTTCTAAAAAAATTTAGTTCTTCCTAAAAAAAAAATTTTTCATTGCAGAAGGATGTGGTCCTCCAATTAAAAAGTTTATAAATCTAATTAAACCTGCTTATCAATAATTCCTATTAAAGGGAAGGGCAACCAAATTTTTAAAAAGAGAACGAAATTATAGCATATAGAGAAATAAGGAATCACATTAACACTGAGGACATAAAAGCTTTTTCGGTTACAGCAATTCAACTTCATTTCTCCTAATCTCTACGCAGATGAATTCGTTCAGTTTCAATTGCATTGATTTGGCTATGTCCACACTTGTGCGTCGTTCGTATTCACCATTGTCTTCAAGTTCCGTTTCCTCTTGTCATTGATAGCATCAACAGAACAGAAGAGATGATTTTTTTCATCTTTCGTCGTTAGATATTTGTTGCGATTTGTGTCAAAACGCGTAAATTAAAATTAAAATTATACCTGCAGAAGAAAATTAAGCAATACTAGTGTTCATTTTTCAATTTCAAAATTAAATGACAAAACAGTTTACAACTTATTCATAAATTAAAACACGGTTTTCTCAAGTCATAGAAACATAAACACCGATAAATTTTAATTCACAATCCTCCCACATTACAAATTAGATAAATGTTGAAAGGAATTACTCGGAAAACTCCATTTTAATGCCTTGTAATTTTCCATTCTTGCTCTTCGAGTTTGACATATTCAACATTGGGATTGGGTTTGAGCACATACACATATAAATAACTTACTAACCTGAACCTTATCTGTGGTTTGAGTAAGATAAGTAGGTATGATAGAGACGGGATACCTACATAATCCCGAAAAACAAAATCCCGCCCGTTCATAATCCCGCTTTTTTCAAAAAATCCCGCTTTACATTATGCCGACATTACAAATTCCCGCCATATCAAAATCCCGACATTTCAAAATCCCGCCATCTCAAACTTCCGCCACCTCAAACTTCCGCCACCTCAAAATCCCGCCATTTCAATATACCGCTATTAAATAATAAAAAAATCCCGTCAAAATACCGCCAATTTTTTTTTTATTGTTAACAAAAAAATATAGATATGCGTTCGACTTATCAATAATTTACATTAGTTTATGCGCCAAGTTTCTCAAAAAATCCGTTTTTTTTTCATAGTCCTCTGTAGTTGAAAGTAACTGCTGGCTACGTCTAAGGACCATAGTTTGCTTTTGGATGCGATGTTCGGATCGGGACTGCTCCCCTCGGTTTTTAGCTAGGAGCAATTCTTTACCTAGTAATTCCACCAGAAGGTACAGACCGATATGGCTTTTCCTTGTGATAAAGTTTAATCGTCGGTGCCAAGCCTCAACATTATTTTGAGCTCTTGGTAAATTTGCTGCAACTGCGTCAGCAATACTCCAGAACTTAGGCGGGAACCATGGTTTTCCTGGCTTTCACGACTTGGTATTTTTCCCATGGATATAATTAATTCCAAACCAATCTGCTATTTTTTTTGACATCTGCATCCTCCAAACTTCGTGTCAATTCGGAAAAATACATATAGTCCAGTACAATTGGTTTAAAATAGCCCCAAACCTAAACATCCAAAAACAAAACAGTATTTTTTGATGCCAAATTGTTGAATACACTGCCTAATATACGCAGTAAAAAGTTACACTAATTTGCGCCATGGGTTAAGGGGGGATGGGCTGGCAAAGGGGTGAAAATTCAGTTTCTTTCAAATATCTGCAAAACTATGAGTCTGACCTTAAAATGTGCTGAGGACAAAACAAACTAAATAAAATTTCCTTTGTAATGATATGTAACACTCTAGACATTTTCTCAGAAAATCTTTCTCAGAAAGTATTATAGTGAATTTACATTTTTCGAGTTTTACATTTCGCACTGTAACTCTTGATAGAATAGACCTTCGGTCATAAAATCTTGTCCATATATTGCTAACAAAATTTTTTCAATTTCTACCAAAAATTGGAATGCTCCCACCATTGAAGCCCTCCTCACTCCTCCTAACATTTTTCAAAAAGGCATGCCTGTAGCTTCTTTCTAAATTGAGCCACGCAGATCAAATTTGGTGGGCTGCCTAGCCTAAGCTCCATTATGCTCCCCACCAAAAATGATTACCATCTGATCAAAACTAAAGGTACCCCCCATACAAAGTGACCCAAATTTCTAACAAATTTCACATTTTTTCACTTATAAATTCTATCTAAAATAGGAAAAAAAATTTATCTCTTAGAACGTCCTTATAACAGTTAACTGTAGTCTTCTGAATGTATATCCAAAAGTTTGTACCAGAGCGTGCCTTACAAGTACGAAAAATCGGGTTTGAAGGTTGCTAGTACACGTTAATTGCCTTAGAACTGGTATCACTGACCTTCACACCCAATTTTTTTATACTTGTAGCGTACGCCTTGGTACAACGTTTTGAACATACAGTCACAAGACTACAATTAACTGTTATAATGACGTTCTAAGAGATAAAATTATGTTTTATATTTTACATACATTTAGAAGTGAGAAAATGTGTAATTTGTTAGAATTTTCGTTCACTTTGTATGGGGGGTACCCTTCGTTTTGATCGTATGGTAATAATTTTTGGTGGGGAGCATAATGGAGCTTAGAATAGGCAGCCCACCAAATTCGATCGGCCTGGCTCAATATAAAAAGAAGCTACAGGCATGTCTTTTTGAAAAATGTGAGGAGGAGTGAGGGGGGCGTCAATGGTCGGAGCACTCCAATTTTTGGTACAAATCAAATAAATTTTGTTATCAATATATGGGCAAGATCCTATGATGGTAGGTCTTTTCTATCAAGAGTTCCAGTGCGAAATGTAAAACTCGAAAAATGTAAATTCACTATAATACTTTTGGGTCTAAGGTATAATTTTCTGCAAAAATGTCTAGAGTGTTATATATCATTACAAAGGTAATTTTATGTAGTTTGTTTCGTCCTCAGAAGATTTCAAGCTCAGACTCATAGTTTTCCAGATTTTTGGAAAAAAATGAATTTTCACCCCTTTGCTACCCCCTCCCCTCTTAACCCATGGCGCAAATTAGTGTAACTTTTTACTGCGTATATTGAGAAGTGTATTCAACAATTTGGCATCAACAATTCCTTTTTGTTTTGGGTGTTTGGGGTTTGCTATCTGTACTAGACTAAATATGTTGTGATAATTTTTCCCTCACTGCAAAGTTACAACTGTTACCACGCTAGAACGGTCCTAAAACTACAAGTACTTTGCTTGCAGAATTTGCTATGATGAAGTTATAATTTGGGTGACGAAAAACTGGTTTAAGCAAGTGGCGGAATCAAAAGCGTTAGTTCTCGCTACTTAGAATGTTGCTTGGACAGGCTAAGGGGCTATGGTATTTTCAAAGAAAAACTAGGGGGCTCCGCTCCTGCTCGCTACGCTCGCCAACCCCCGGGGCCGAGGCTAATTTCGGGCGTGGCCGATATTTGGATACCCTTCGCTCTCCTTGGGCTCAAAGCTTTTTCGGGCGTACCTATGACTTGTATTTAATCCCCTTCCTCATTTTTTTTCTTCCGTCTTGACAAAATTTTTGGGCTTGGTTGAAATAAGTGGGCAATAAAAATATTTACTCGGAAAATTTTATTGGGGTTGCGGGAGCATGACTCCACAGTACGATTCCATTCGCTTTTAACTTCTTTGTTGCTTTGGTAAAGACACATTAATTCAAGGTTTTGTGAAATTGGTGTAAAAAAATGTTTCTTAGAAGAACCAATATGGGGGGTTTGGTTTGTATGGCAGCCCCATGACCCCATGGTCCGATTTTACCGATTCAAACATACAAACTGCCTGCAGGAAAAAGAAGCATTTGTGCAAAATTTCTGCTTCATAGCTTTTAAATTGGCCGAGTAAAACGCGTAGCAACAGACGGACAGACGGACAGACAGACAGACGGACATCGCCCAATCGATTCCCCATGTTATGCTGATCATATATGTATACTTATTATATGGTCGGAGATGCTTCCTTCAATGCGTTACAAACTTGATGACAAAGTTAATATACCCTTCGTTGACCCTACGAGCGAAGGGTATAAAAATGAATACTTACTATCGTGGAATATGTCACAAACGATGGGGAATACCATAAGCTACAATCCGAAAACGGTTTCATTTTTCTCGGCAATTTTATATAGTTTTTTTTCGATTAACCGGTCATTTGACTTTTTATGATGAAATGATCGGGGAATCGAAAAAAAACATAAAATGGCCACTCCGCGGATTGCTCGATGATAATACGGAGGGTGTTAATGTGGTCGCTACAGGAGAACCCTTCGCGAAAGCCAGCCTGTTCATCGTTCAATGTGCTATCGATTTTTTCCTTGATTCGTCCTAATACAATCTTAGCCATCAACTTGGAATTTGCAGGAAGTAGACAGATCCCACGCCAATTATTACAATTCTTCAGGTCACCTTTCTTCGGAATTTTAATAATTAGGCCCTTTTTCCACTCACTGGGAAGAGTTTCAGTTTCCCAACACTCTCGGATTAAGGGAAGAATCCGCTGTAGCGTTAATATCCGCTTTTAAAAATTCTGTCGGAACTCCATCAATCCCCGGGGCTTTACCGGCGTCCATTGATTTGATAGCGTCTGTTAGTTCGTTTTTGGATGGTGGACCGGAACTAATGCCATCTATTTGGACGTCTTCTGCTGGCAACGAAGATACACTTGCAGGCCCGAAAGTGTTATTCAGGATCTCTAAAAAGTGTTCTCACCATCTTTGTAGCTGTTGTTCTTCGGTAACGAGCAGAACACCTTCCTTATCTTTCACAGGATGTTCCGTTAATAAAGATCTGCCAGTTAATGGCTTAATAAGTTTGAAGAGTGTTCCACTGTCCCCGCGGAGAGCCGCATCCTCTGCCTCCTTCGCAAGTGCGTTGATATTGTTACGCTTATCACGTCTTACACTCCTCAGAACGCCTTTTTGGAGCGAACGGTATTCAGCTCTGTATCGTTCTTTAGCTGAATCGTCAGCAGCTGAGTTAATCTGCTCCTTAACTCTCTTGCGTGCTGAGATAAGAGACCAAGTAGAGTCGCTAATAAATGGTCTCCTACCGCGATCCAGTCGTCCTAAAATTTCTTCGCCACATGAAATAAATGAATCCTTAGCGACTTTCCATCTATCTTCAATTGTCGGATTCTCATTTGGTGGTGGTGCATTAGCTTTTTCGTGCAAAGCGCTGGAGAACGCACGCTTGGTTAATGGAATTTTGAGCTTCTGCACATTATACCTAGGGCAAATATTTGCGCGGTTAGGACGCTGGATTGCTGCCGTTCGTAAGCGCATTTTTGCGATGACAAGATGGTGGTCACTGCCAATATCAGCACCACGTTTCGCCCTAACGTCCAGGACACAGTTTCTCCACGTTTTGGAAACAGCAATATGGTCTATCTGGTTCTCAGTTCTGCCATTTGGAGAAGTCCAGGTTGATAAGTGGCAATCTTTGTGTTTAAACAGAGTCCCACCAATGACGAGCTGGCGAGAGTTACAAAACTCTATAAACATCTCGCCATTCTGGTTTCTGTCGCCTAACTCATGATTTCCCATAAGATGTTCCAATCCTTGGTTATCTGACCCGACTTTAGCGTTGAGATCCCCCATTATGATTTTAATGTCCCCTCTGGGAGCCCTATCAAAGGTGTCGCCAAGTCGTTGGTAGAAGACGTCTTTATCAGCTTGATCAGCTGGTTCGGTTGGTGCGTAACACTGAATTATCGTGATATTTCGTACTCTGGATTTGAATCGGGCGGTGATATTACTGTCCGAAACTGGTTTCCAATCGATAAGGGATCGACGTGCATCCCTTGTCAAGAGGATTCCGACGCCTGCCTGCCGAGGAGCATTTTGGTCATCATTTCCAGAGTACAATAAAACAGTATGAGAGCTTGGTGATAAAGTCGCTCCTGATCCGAGCCATCTTGTTTCGCTCAGTCCTAATATAGCGATGTTATACGCGGTCATTTCTCGTTCGACTTCAGTGAGTCTCATGTTGTTGCACTCGCCCCACATCGTTCGAACGTTCCAAAACCCAATCGTGGTCCGTTGTTTATAGCCAAAAGTCGTTGACGATGAATCAGTCCGAGGTATCCGAGGCTCGTTAAATGTTTCGAGTGTAAAGAAAATTTCAAGTACGCGGGTTACAAGCCTACGTACCCTATCCCTCGAATATGTAGTGGGAATTTTTCTCTCACTGCAAAGTTCCAACTACTATCACGCTGGAAAGGGGATACCTACATGATCCCGAAAAACAAAATCCCGCCCGTTTATAATCCCGCTTTTTACAAAAAACCCCGTTTAACATAATCCCGACTTTACTCCCGCTACTTTAAAATCCCGCCATTATAAAATCCCGTCATTACAAAATCCCGCCATATCAAAATCCCGCCAGCTAAAAACCCCGCCATTTTAGAATCCCGCCAGTGGATGGTGAAATAATCCCGCCAAAAATTATTTTCATTGCTAACCAAAAAATCAATAGTTAAGTAATGTGATTCTTAGCAGTTAATGCGATACTTTCTCTTAACATAAATCCGTCGGAATACATGATAAAGATGACAATTTAGCCCCTACAGAACGAGACGCTCATCCAGGGAATAAGTCTCGACAGCCGAAAAACCAGACCAGCTATTTTTCAAATTAAGTCACACGGTTCGTGGGTCTCCGAGAATGAAGTGTCTCCATACGAGGAAACCATTTATTTAAACGGTAAATGTGGTAAGTATTCTTTCATAAATCGCGCGCGCGATTTTTGAAAGAATACTTACCTTCTATGACGGAATATTAAAAAGCGGGATATTGAAAAGCGGTATTTTCAATTAGCGGGTTATTGAAATGGCGGGATATTAAATTGGCGGGATTTTGATTAGACGGGATTTCCATTGAGCGGGATTTTAAACTGGCGGGATATTGAAATGGCGGGATAGTGAATGTCGGGATTTTGAAAAACGGGAATATGGTGGACGGGATATCGTAGCCAACCCGCTGGAAAGTTCCTAAAAGTACTTTGCTTGTAGAATTTGTTTGAATGAAGTTATAATTTGGGTGACGAAAAGTGATTTAAACTTAAGTGGCGGAATCAAAAGCATTAATTCTCGCTACTTGAAATGTTGCTTGGGTTTTTTGTTCCATTTTTTTTACCAAACCTCAGATAAATGTGTTTCTATTGAAGGTAAAGTATGTTATTCACAAAAAAACACATTTTACTTAAGAGACCAAACCAAACCATAACCAAACTTCACATTAAACTGTCAAAATCGGTCCATATGGTAATGGTAACGCCGTAGAAATTTCATCCCCAAAAGTAAGTTTAAAAAAAAAAAAAAAATTTTTTTATGGACTAATTGTCACAAAAGCTCTCAAAACAATGTCCTTATCAAATCCACAAATACATACGTGCGAGAGATGCACGGTGGTACGTATCACTTTAATGCGTTGTCTTGCATTTTATGGGGAGAGGTTAGGAATGCAGAAAATATTTGCATTGTAGCTCAATTTCCTAAAATTATATACATAAGTCTTCTTTTTCTCTATTGTTATCATTATCAATTATCCGAAAATTTTGCCTAAGGAAATTAGGAATTATATTTCCTTACATTATAATCGATTGAATCTTTAATATGCATTGCTAAGGTTATGCACCTGTTCGTAAATTTTTCACTCATTCATAAAACGGGGATATCATTAATTCTGGCAGGAAATTTATGTTCAAATTTCATGTTAGAATAACGATTCCCGATTAACGGATATAGATACAAGATTCATCGTGGTTAGACATGGATTAACTGCAATAAAATTGCTTGTTCGTGGTACTTAAACACTACAAGAAACGCACATTTGCATTGCGACCAATTGCACCTATGAACAATAATCGAAATTGATCAGTACCTTTCATATTATGAAAATGGTGGAAAGTACTCATGTGTATTTACAGGTGTAGGGAAAAGAGAATAAAGGTGCGACGAAGAAAAACAGAAAAGAAAATAGTATCCTCCCATTGGAGGTTTTTAATAACAACCTAAAGTATTGATTCCAAACCTAAAGTATTGATTCCAAAGAGATATAAAGAAGCATGTAATCAGTACGTGCTAAGGAGAAGGTTAGTACACAGAACACAGTGCAAATTAAGTAAGCAGCTGCTCATTGATTTATACCTTTAAATTCTGCGATTATTTAAAATATGAATTTTGATTTTGTGAATTAACACATACTGGGTGGAGGTGGATAATGGAGCCTGATGTTTAAAATCTATGATAAAATATATTTTTTTTTTATACTAATAAAGGATTCAGACTACTAACAGGATTTACTAAAACCACTAAATTGATCGAGTCGAAACCCACCTACTAGATTTAATCGTATGCCTCCTTCGTTGAAAGCGTCTTAGTTTTATAATCTACCGGAAACGATTCTAGTTTAGTATTGAAAATTTACATACATTTTTTGCTTGCTATTTTTCACTGAAGAGTTCTATAAAACGCTTGATTTTGTAAAGTGTTTGAGTGGTATAACAAAAATTTTCAGAATTTTTGCTACATCACCCTGTATAGTAAGTTGGAGAGAGTACCTCACATGCTATTCCGATTTGTCCAGCTACTGTAAAGTGCTACTAAAAAAGTAATTAAACAAATTTGTCGACCACAACTAAATCCTTTTTAGAAAGAACAATTTCTAATAAAACGCCGATATCAAGCAATCAATTCGGATATACGAAACCCCTCTCCATACTTTTTTCTCTGCCAATGCATCCGAACATATGTACGGGACGAATAGTCGATTGCAACATTTCAAGGATTAATTTGTCAGTGTCCGTAGAAAGGTTTTACTCGTACTGCTGCTCACTCCGATCCCTTCAAATTAGAGCGGTTTTAAGCTGTTTGCACAACCTCTTGAATTCAATGGGGTATAAATGTGGCATATGAAGAGGGTGGTGGTGTGTACCTATCTTGTTTGACAGATCAAAAAGGATCAACTCGAAACTACACTATACGTACACTATTTACTTATGACACTCAAATTGGCTGTATCCAAAACATGTCTTTTGTACTTTTAAGTAGTATCTGAATAATAGAGAGCGGAAGTTAAGATAGATGCATCATATATGTATGTATTTTAAAAACGGATTCATGTCGCTTTTGGCGTTTTAAGTTTTTTTTTCCAAAACATCCTGATTTAAGCCTATTGTAAATTCACACGAGTTTTAAATTTTTTTTTCTGCTCTCAGGCGAATGCAATTTATAATAATCTAAAATGTATCATATAGGTAATCTTATTGGATATGGTAAAAGTTAGAGATGCAAATGTATAGCGTTAAAAATTGCTTTGATGTGACCTTAACTTTCCGGAAAGATGGCAGCTCAAGTTCTTTGGAGGAAACTATTTCATGAATTTTCGATACGTGTGCCATAATTTTCTATGGTATGCAAATCGCATTACACGCAAAGGATCACGCAGGAGAATTATTTAAGCAAATGATTGCTTGTGGTAAATTGTGGGAAAATAAGTTTTGGTTTTTCCTAAACAAGTTGATATCATGAAGCTGCTTAGCAATCAATCCTTTCTTGGACAAAAACGAAACTTTGGAAGAGAACCAGCTCCTTCTAAACCTATTTGAAAGTTTACGAACCAGTTAAAAATCGGGCATGATATTTGGTTTCTTAGGATTTTAATAATTCAAAATTGGCCACTGAATTTAGTTTTTTCTTTAAGGATAATAATACAAACACTTCACTATTTTCATTTTTTTCTTATTTTCTTTTTTTTTTTCTTAGTTAAAATAGATGCATGTTGAAAAATTGAATTGTAGATTCAAAGTATAGTGTCTTGCTTCACGAAATCTTTGAGTACGGTTTTTTACTGCAATCACTCACATATTCCTTTAATGTTTAAGAGGATCATTGTGGCGTAGATTTATTGTTTCACTATTTCATTATTTTTTTTATGTATATCTATCAAAATCACTGCATCCACTCAGCAAATCTTCTAAGCGTCTTCTTTTATGTCTTTTTGTTTTTTATTTTCTAATAAAAACATCATTAGAATAAATAGTCCTTTCGCCTTTCATAAAAACTATAAAACACACCGAACACAAGTCACTTTTCATGGCTTTTATGATAACTACTCAAAATTTATGATAGCAACCTTAGCCGAGAACACAAGATTCAAACTGTGTGTAGTACACAAAAGCGTTCCCTTGATGGTAATTTTCACAAAATATCATAAATTCCCAAAGAAAAACTGAGTATATTTCATATTTTCACTCTCCGCATGATTATAAATTTCCGCCATGCTTATAAGTTGAATCCAGAAGAAAGAGCGCGCGGTGCAAGGACGAGACAACCATTTCGTTTCGCCTATGAATTATTCGTCCTTTGTACGCATCTCTGCCTAGATTGGAGCTTTCGTCCGTAGTTCGCTGTATTGCTGAATAGTATATCCGTCGCGGTCAGGCTCCAACCCCAAAACAGCACGCAGGCTCGTTGAAACTGTCGAAACACCCTGTGATGTGTTTGCAAAGCAAGAAATTCCTCCCTTTATTGCTTGGGGCGGATACATTGAGTGGAGTTTGAGGCGATTTTCATCAGAGCAAAGCAACATTTTCGCGGGTGGTACGGCAGTGTCACATGGCAGCCAAAGGTACCCCCGAATCTCCTTATATACTAACTGAGGGTATATCGCTCTTGGTTGTGTTCTTGATATAAATTCTATTTCCATACAGTTCGTCTAGTGTTCATTCTCGCTGTATGTAAAGCGACATCATCATCGTGCTTTTCGTATACAGACAAAAATATAAATTCCACTGAAATAGGTGTATCTAACTTTGGGTGAAATACGTTTTGTTCCAAAAGATGATGCTTTTATTTTGTCCTCGGGTGGATGAGACGAATCGTCCGGGGGGAACGAAATAAAGTGGGAGTCCTGACTTGAACATCATCATCGTCATCGTCATCATCAACATCATCAGCGCTCTATGGAGAGACTCCATGGAGAGCCTCTACTCATGGCATTGCAATTCTATAACATTTTATGAAACGTTGTAGAGTTGTTATGCCCCATTGTTGTTGGTATCCTGTGTATAAGGATAACAGGGGAGTAAAGAAGTGGAGCGTATAGGGACGATTCGTTCTATACGTATATGCTGGCCGATATGTTGGTATTCCTTGAAGCGAATATGCTTGAAACGTATATCCTGATGATGTTGGAGCCGCCGAAGTTGTGCGCCTCGCATGTTATGCTGTTGCTGGATGAGGATGCTGGCTGGCATGGCTGCTTGTCCTGTGTGCTGGCTGCCGCTGCTGCTATGACTACAGCATTAGGGAAAATTTGTTATATACGCATGAAGATAGTAGTAACAGAGGCCGAAGTATACACCCCCAGGTATTCAATAGCCGAGGGCTGAAAAATCGTTGCAGTCGTATTGAAACCTTAAGCGCGTTAGTTTGGATTTTTTGCATATATGTTTTTCTGCATTTTAATAAAAATAAGGACAACAGTTGTAGAACCTAGATATTAATCGTAATACAATTTTGATTTAAAATCAATTAAATTAATTAAGAAAAATTTAACTCGATTCGCGCGCTCACCGGAGGACATTTATATATCGAAACGCGTTTATAGACTCATGTGTGGTGGAAAAAGCAAATATAGCTGCCATTTTAAGTGCACGTTTAACGTTGAATAGTTTTTTCTGTTGTTGTTGTTGTTGTTGTAGCGTGCTCTAGTTCTCGCGCGCGTATACATTGAAAAATGGATATAATTTTGAATGTGCAAATGTGCTTATCGATGGCCGCGTAAAAAGGGAAAGTTGCCAATCAAATCAATCGCAAACGCAATTAGTGGCGCTAAAAAAACTAGTTAAAGTTGTAGTGTAGTTTTCATTGAGTGGCAGGCAAGCTTCGGCTTCAACTCAGCAACTCTGGAATTCGTAACCAGCTTTAGAAATCGGAAGGTAGGGTATTTGTGTGAGTGTGGTACATTTATTTGTGGTAATTCGTAATTTCGGTCAGGGATCAAATCTCGGTTACTCGGTTTTAATTCAAATAAGAAAAAAAAAAAAATAGTAGAGAGACAATTTTTGTTTTTTTTTCCGAACACGGTTTCTGCTTATATTGTTCTTCAACTAATGTAGCGGCATATAAAATAGTGTCTCGAAAATTGTCTGATTTACCTTCAGGCTATATTTTACACACTTTTTCTGAGATTTTTGCACCATAGGTTTGGTGGTTTCCATAATATTTGGTCCTTTTATAATAGTTTTCAAAAATTTCGTAAATTTTCCTTTTCTAGAAATTAGACTCGCAATTCTAATATTTGACCTTCAGGACACTTTTGTTGATATTAACAATCGGACCAAAAGCCTCGAAATGTTCAACAAATATGAACAGTAAGCATACTCTTAAAAGATGCCAGAAAAATATTTGCTCACGAAGTCCCGACTTTTGGACAAATTTGGACTTACAACCATTATACGCTGTAAATTTTGAATGCCGATTGGTAGGCCCTTTTAGAGGAAATATGAGCGTCAAGCTGCTCTACAAATAAAAAAGTGTGCCATATCCTAGCTTAATATTAATTATAGAAGACACCACTTTAAAATCGCATATTTCGATGACCGTAAATTCCGAACCTTGACAGTTAGATCTTTGAAATTGTCAGCAAATGTGGAGAGTACGGGAATCTTGAAGTTTGATGAATTTCAGACTTCTCCGCTCATGAGTTCCTGGCGATATACTATTTGCGATTGAAAACCATAAATGCGCTATTTAGATCGCTGTAAGTTAGGAACGCTGATAGATAGGCCCTTGAGCGATCGACGGCTGTAACTTCTGAACATTTAAACAAAATAAACGCCAAAGCAGGCTCTATTTCGGCCCTTTGATCCGCTTTTTATATTTTTTCGAAAAACCGCCGCAACACGCCTTACATTGGCCCCTCGCTCGACAATTATTTCCATAAATTAACCTTGTTGCGTTTGATTTCCTTATTGCGATTTTTTTTTCACGTGTAGCATGAAAAATTGTCCCCGTTTGCCCTTGGTCCTTCCTTTGAGGAGCCAAACTTTGATCTTTGAATCGCATCTATCGGCGGCTGTACTTCATTATATTAGAGTAGGCCTTTGCCCTTAGGCACTGCGAGCGGTTGTCTGTTGTGCCCTAACTAAAGTTTTTATACACGAACTCACATCTATCCGACTTTTTTCGATAAATCGATTTAGCTCGCCTATGATGAGGAATGTGGTACTCTTTTTTAAAGGGAACGCAATGCTGAAAAATTTGAGTCGGCGTAGATGCTGTCTAGCCATCAGCCTCACACGCAGCCATTTAACCGGCATTGCCATTTCAGGAGCCCGCAAATGACCTCGGTGCGACCGTAGCGAACGGTGAGCCGACACGAAGAGTTTTAAATTTGTCTGAGGGTTGTCTCTCACGTATTAGAAGTGTCTGCAAACAGCACTGATTGCATGTAGCCGTTACACCGATTCCCATGATAGGTTTTATGTCAGCTCATCGCTCGCTGCGCCTTAACCTCGTCCCGTCAGATGTCTTCAATGGCACATAATAAAGCGTGGCGAGCACTGAGCCGACACACGAGAATTTTTTAAAATTGACTGAAGGTCGTCTCTAGTGTATTAGAAGCGACAGAAAACGGCACTAGCCGTTTCCATGACGAAAAAGATTTACTTCAGTTCCTTTGATACGCTTTATGTGAGCTCACAGCTCGTTGTGCTCGCACCTCCCCTTGTTAGGTTTGTTCAAAGGTACAGAATAAAGTTGAGGTCCGAGCGAAGCAAGCGGTGAGCCGAGACTAAGAGGTTAACAATTGTCTGAAAGTCCTCCTTGGTGTATTAGAAACGTCTGCAAATGGTGCAAATTAGTTTCAACGCCGAAAAGGTAGTTCGGACATCTAGCCTTTACACCGGTTCCCTTTGTACGCTTTATCTCGGGTCATCGCTCGCACCTGGAATCGTTAGATGCCTTCAACGTCGCATGATAAACGTGAGGTGCGAGCACAGCGAACTGTGAGCCGACACAAAGATTGTTCAAACTATTATCAGAGCGTCGTCTTTGATTTGTTGGAAGCGGCAGAAACAGCACTGATTGCATCTTGCCTTGACACCTGTTTCTGTGATACGTTTCATGTCGGCTCACCGCTCACTACGTTCGCACCTCCCTTCGTCAGATGTGCTCAATGGCACCTAATAAAGGCGAGGTGCGAGCGCGGCGAGCGTTGAGCCATCACAAGGAGTGTCTAACAACACAACTACCTCTATAGTTCGACGACTGGGTGCGCTCATCACCGAGGCGAACTACAGTCCCCTTAAAGTCATATATTACGGAATTTTGACTTGCTATTCGCAAGCTCGTCTAACCTGTGACTACCTGCCGGCTTAAAGCCAACGGGTACGGCGCTACTTTTCACTCATCCGGTGACTCCTTCCGTTTACTAGGCAGCAATGCAATATGGGCTGCGTGTGAACATTAAGGAACAAGCTAGTGAGGTATGGTCGCCTTGGCCATTCTTTCGAATTTGTTGGCCCCCGGTCTATCCCGATGGTTTTCTTTTCCTGTATGGCACGATAGCCCAACGGAACAGAAACAGCTCAGGTTTGTTAGACTTAGGGTACGTCTGGGTGAGGGGTATGCAACAAAGTGCTTGGTCTGCAGACGCTCTGGAATAGTTTCCCTTTGTAATTTGATTTTGGCGGTTTCCTACTCACTTATTTCATTTCTGCATGTACAGAGAGGAATCCCACAATAGGATTTTGGGTCAAAGAAGGAGCTGGCAGACGCTCTTCTTGCTTGACCGACTGCCTGTCCGTTGCCTAAGATGCTCGGGTGACCAAGTACCCTGAAAAGATTTCCTCACGAGCTTTGACTTGATAGTATAGCTCGTGATCGTATTAATTGCAGCTTGGCTGTCAGTGCACATTGCTATGTGCTTGATTGTGTAGTCCTTTTCTGCATTTGTCGCGCATGCTTCAATTACGTGTATTTCCGCCTGAAAACTGGTTCGTTGTATTCCCATTGTAACTAACAGACCTAGGCCACTAATTTCAGCGTCAGAACCTGTACCAGTCTTTGATCCGTCCTCGTGAAACATAACTGTGCTGGGGTGGAGCTCTCTGAACCTGCCAGTCTATTCCTCCCTCGCCCAGATTGGGTTGAAACGTAAAGTCTTTTCCATGTAATCTGATGACATACTAAGTAAATCCATCCTAGCTATACCCTGCACCTACTGACGGCTATTCTTCCCAGCAGTGGCGTAGATAAGGGGGGGATCAAGGGGATCAATCCCCCCCCCTTTCGTCACACATTTTTATTATTACTTTAGGTACGTAAAACAAAGCAAAAGTAAACTTTTTACGGAATTATTCAACGTGTGTAGTGTTTAATAAACCCCTAGACCATTTTCAGAACTGCAATAAAAAAATTAGCACTTCCTCAAATTTTAATTGTATAATAAAAGTGTACCGATAGAATAGAAACACTACAGCACAGGGCTTTACATAAACCTACTTTTTCACATTTGATCGGGAGTTTCGCGTAGGCAAGCCCTAGTAATAATCTAGAAGTGCTAGTAGAAAAATTAAATGTAAGCACTGATTGAAAATTTTTTACCAGAAAATCTTAATGTTTGGTCCAAAAATTTAAAAATAATGTGGAATACGGAGTGCTTTTCCACATAAGCGCAACTTCCAATGGGGAAATATACAATGCAAATATTATATAGATTTATTCAGGAGAGTGGAAAGCTAACGCAAATAAAGAGAAAATTTAGGAAAGGTTTTATCGTATATAGCAAGGCAACGCAAGCCTTGACTTTCTCTACTTGTTCGCAATTTTATTGAATTTAATAGGAAGAACTCTCAAAGCTACTCGTATAACTAGAATTATTGTTTTAATTAAATTTTCTATAAAAAAATCTAGAAATTTCCAAAATTGAAAGATATGTAGTAGGTAGTAATTCGAAAACAAATTAACAAACAAACAAACGGAGTTCCGCGGCATTCTAGGGTTCCCTGAAGATCTCTCGAGACTTTCGCGAAAATATCCAAAAAATAGGAAAAATGTTTGAAAATTCCGAAGTCTGCTACACTGTACCGAAAATCAACTTAACTGTAAAATACTTGACCAGCATCAGAGACGCGACGTCGACCGATTTTATTTTACAACTTTCTACTGTATGAAATACAAAGGAAGTAGTGTGTATCAGAAAATAAAGCATGTACACAGTGTTTGACGAAGCTTTTGGGATTTAAATCGGCTAAATTAGAGGATTAATATTGTGTTAATACAAAAATTTCTACGATTTTTTAGTCCAAATTTAGTAGTCTAAATTTTAAGTTCTAATCATATTTTTAATATCCTTTTCAAACAATGGGCTAATAGCTAGGGACTCGAAATTTATAGCAATTACATAGCTGCTACGGTGTCCTACAAGTTTGACAATCTTAGAAATATCTACTCACGAATTTCTGAGTTATCGGAAAATTTCAATTCAAAAACACAAAAGCTGTACTTATATACTAGGCATTCCCAACCTCTCGTCTTAACAATTTCTCTCCTCTAGATATACCTGATTCATTTTAATCCCTGTTTTGAAGTGTTCCGGCTAGAAAAGCGAGGCTAGGTGGTGCATGACTCCGAAAAGTTTAGGAACCACTGTTCTCAGCGAATATACCAGCTCTGATACTCAAATCACAGTAGCGACAATTTGTACGAAAATTGGAATACTGTGGATTCACTCACCGTAGTTAAAAAGTCAAAATTATCGATGCAATATTTTCAGGACTTAGTTTTTTTCGTATGGCAAAATTTTCTTTCTAATTTGTACCAACATTCTCTCAAAAAACTGCTAATTTGACATGTAATGAATACAGAAATTGCTATTCTGAAATTTAACATTAGATAACCTTAAAATTATAAGTAATCTTGCAAAATGATCCCCCTCCTCTCCGAAAAGCTATCTACGCCACTGCTTCCCAGAACAGTTTCTAATGAATAGTGACTCCCAGATACTTGACAGTATTTGTCATAATTTATTTTGAGTTGTACATCGACATACACTTCAGGGTCCTAAGCGTCCCCTCCTGCTGAATGGCTTCACAATTTTAGTTGGGTTAACACATAGCTGTGCACCACTCCTGTATTTTTTGCAGCACTGCTTGCAGAACATCAGGCAAGACTTCTTTAAATTTTCCCTTAACCGTCATTAGCAAATCATCCGCATAGCTCTAGACGAAGAAGTTACGGGTCGGGTACGATATCCCGCCCATCATATTCCCGTTTTTTAAAATCCCGACATTCAATATTCCGCCATTTCAAAATCAATAATAAATTTCAATATTAGTGAAAATACCTATGTATTTTTCCGAATTGACACGAAGCTTGGAGGATGCAGATGCCAAAAAATAGCAGATTGGTTTGGAATTAATTATATCCATGGGGAAACCAAGGTTCCCGCCTAAGTTCTGGAGTATTGCTGACGCAGTTGCAGCAAATTTTCAAAGAACTCTAAATAATGTTGAGGCTTGGCACAGACGATTAAACTTTACCACAAGGAAAAGCCATATCGGTCTGTACCGGCTGGTGGAATTACTAGGTAAAGAATTGCTCCTAGCTAAAAACCGACTAAGGTCTTTAGACATAGCCAGCAGTTACTTTCAACCAAAGAGGACAATGAAAAAACACGGATTTTTTTAGAAACTTCCGCGCATAAACTAATGTAAATAATTGATAAGTCGAACGCATATCTATATTTTTTTGTTAACAATAAAAAAAATTTGGCGGTATTTTGACGGGATTTGTTTATTATTTATTAGCGGGATATTGGAATGGCGGGATTTTGAGGTGGCGGGATTTTGTAATGTCGGTATAGCGTAAAACGGGATTTTTTGGAAAAGCGAGATTATGAATGGGCAGAATTTTGTTTTTCGGGATTATGTAGGTATCCCGAACTTACCTACATAGCTGAGGTGAATATCAAAAGCAATTCATCAACAACCAAACACCACTGGAGGGGGAATAGTCTTGCTTACTAGTGTAAACGATTGTATACTGGAGCGTTCGTTGCAATCAGGCAGTAGCAAGGGGTCGGCCTTGGTTATTAATGGCGTCCCAATGGATTCGAAGGACGTCTTGTCAAAAGCACCTTCCAAGAAATGCTTTGTTAGCTACGGTTGGGTTTCGGGGATTTAAAATGCCTCCGAAATTTGTCTTTGTAATAATATTTTAAACCTAATTATGTTTGGATGACGTAGTCTGGCTGGTCTAGCGGTTAGTGCGCGCACCTTCGGTGCACAGGCTCATGAGTTCGAATCTCACCGTGTTCCATGGTGTTTTTCGAACTCACGAGCTTGTGACGGACTATGATCTCACTCAGATGTTAAACGAGTACCCATTTATGGGGATAAATAACACTGCTGAGCGTGATGCTGATCTCATTACCTCATCAAAAAAAGCAGATAAGATCTTGGAAATAGGATGTCACTAACACATCCTGCGGCCTTAGTCCAATGCTGGATTGTCGCGCCTGTTATTTATTTATTTATGTTTGGATGACAAAACAGGGAAAAGGAAGGAAAATTACCAGCAAGTGACTTGGCATCACAGAAAATGTGGCTGCGAAAGTTTTCTGCTTTTCCGAAGGTGTCTATACCAAAAGGTTGATAAGCATAGAAAACTTATCTCCCAAAAGCAGGGTAACGGAAAATGCTCCATGCGACGGGTGAAATTATATTTGTGTTTTACAATTGCTCCACTAGTTTCAGATTAGGACTGATAACCATAGTTTTTGCAATTAAGTTCTTTAAAATAGTTGGAGGAAAAAAGAGACTAAACAGTGGCTTTAAGCTCCAGATATATTGCCACAGCACTATCAAGTTTTGGGAAGGGTTTGATTCCACGCAACAGGAGACGGTGTTGATTTTTTTTCAGCCGAATATACCAAAATCTAAATTTAAAAATAGCTTGCAAACTCTTGCGTTTTTGTTTTAGGTTACGCATTATTTTCTTGTAAATGAGGAAAATATTTTTCCACCTAAAAGCAACTGAGTTGGATTTGATTATCCTTGAAGCTCTTAAATAAATTTATTATCCAGTATTGATAAATGTATGAGTCTGAGTCTGAGTCATTCGGTCGAGTCAGTGGCGTAGATAGAAGAGGAACAAGGGGATGAACTATGATGAATTTGTGTTTTAAAATTAAGCTATAAAAATTTAGTCAATCGCTAAAATTTATTTTTATTTTATTTGCCGATTTGATGAATTGTTTCTTCTCTACGCAGAAAAGTTAAGTAAGTGCATGAAATTTGTAAAACATACACATGCTTCCTCCCTGGATCCAAGAAGTTCTAATTTGTTACCTGAAAATATTAAATCTAGTTTATCATCACAGTCTGGCTGGTCTAGCGGTTAGTGCGCTTACCTTCGGTGCACAGGCTCACGAGTTCGAATCTCACCGTGTTCCATGGTGTTTTTCGAACTCACGAGCTTGTGACAGACTATGATCTCACTCAGATGTTAAACGAGTACCCATTTATGGGGATAAATAACACTGCTGAGTGTGATGCTGATCTCATTACCTCATCAAAAAGCAGATAAGATCTTGGAAATAGGATGTCACTAACACATCCTGCGGCCTTAGTCCAATGTTGGATTGTCGCGCCTGTTATTTATTTTTATCATCGCAAAAATTTAAAATCGTATTTAAAAATTATATCTTTGATTATCCAAATGTACACAATGATTTACTTCACGTTATAGTTTAATCTTAATTTATTTAAAACATTATATCGCACATCCAAAAGAAGAACGACGCAACTGCAAATTTGTTGATTCGCCAGAAATTGCATTTTAAAATTTCTTTCACGTGTTTTTTACAATTGAAGAGTATTTTTGTGGTGTTCTGTATTATAGGTAGCTGAAAATATTGCTGAATTTATTGACATTCAATTTTAGAATGATATATTTTAAAAAAATTATCGTGCGTTCATAATGATGATTAGTGAGAAGATGTTTCAGTCGCGTAATAGTTGATTTAATATTAATCGTGACATGAATCATGCTAATCAGCCAGGATAAAGAATACAAAAGAGAATTAATTTATTCATTTGTTATAATTTATTATGAAAAATAAACATTTATTCAAAAAGATTACGGAAAAATGGTTCGTAATACGAGTAATACCATGGTTTAAGATTGAAGTTTAATAAACTTATTAAGTCATTTTGTTGTGCTCTGATATGGAAATTGTTGATGCATAGATTTGTTTCAAGGGAACAGTATCAACTGAGCGGTCGTATAAGCGGGTACCCTTCAATATAGAGAGGGGTGGCAAAGGGGTGAAAATTCAGTTTTTTGCAAATATGTATCTGGAAAACTATAAGTCTAGCCGAAAAATGTCATGAAAACGAAATGAACTACACAAAATTACCTTTATAAGTATATGTAATACTCTAGACATTTTCTTGGAAAATTATATCCTAGACCCAAAAGTATTATAGTGAATTTGCATTTTCTGAGTTTTACATTTCGCGCTGTAACTCTTGACAGAATAGACTTAGGGTCATAAGATGTTGTCCATGTATTGCTAAGAAAATTTTTCATTTGTACCAAAAATTGAAGTCTTCCGACCATTGACACCCCCCTGCCTCCTAACATTTTTAAAAAAGGTATGCCTGAAACTTCTTTTCAAATTGAGACAGGCAGATCGAATTTGGTAGGGTGCCTAACCTAAGCCCCCTCCACCAAAAAATATTACCGAAACTAAAGGTGCCCCCCATACAAAGTGAACCAAAATTCTAACAAATATCAATTCTATCAAAAATCTAAAATAGAAAAAACAATTTATCTCTCAGAACGTCACTATACCAGGTAATTTTCTGAATGTATGTTCAAAAGTTTGTACCAAAGCGTACGCTACGTACGAAATGTAAAACTCAAAAAATGTAAATTCACTATAATACTTTTCGGTCTAGGGTATAATTTTCTGAGAAAATGGCTAGAGTGTTATAAATCATTACAAAGGTAATTTTGTGTAGTTTGTTTCGTTCTCGGGGCAGACTCATAGTTTTCCAGATATTTGAAAAAAATACTGAATTTTAACCCCTTTGCCCCCCCTCCTTTTTCCTCCTTAACCCATTGCCAAATCAGTGTAACTTTTTACTGCGTATATTGGGCAGTGTATTCAGCAATTTGGCATCAAACATTTTTTCAAGTTTGGGTTTTTTACCCTGATGAATACTATAACCTTCATTTTGGGTGTGCCCTCTAATGAGAAATTTGTGCTCGATAGAACTTAAATCTAATTTTCTCACAGCATACAAATACATGCTTAACATAAATCTGCCAAGAAATAATAATTAAAGCATAGTCAACAGACACAGACAAACATCAGTTGAATATTTTAACCTGTTCTTTGTTTGCCACGACAATTATCTAAGTAAAACAATCAGATTATCGCCAGGATGTTTTGCCGAAACTTCTTCCAAATATTGCAAAACACAACTTCCTAATCTCATTAACCTCTCTGTTTCCCATCATGCCAAATGTAGCATATATTTTTCTCTCGTTAATTCTGCAATTTAATATTCTTAGTTAAACATTTAAGTCTTATTGTTACGCCAATTAAAAACTGAAACTAAATCATTTTGCAATTATTTTTGCATTAACTTCCTCTTCAATGTGGGTTCGAATATTAACATCAAGACAAAAGACACAAACATCTAACTTGCCAACCTCAAACATTGATTTGAATTCTATCAAATATATTTTTTACCAGGAAGCATAACCAAAATGAGAGAGTGTTCACAGGCTATTTCAAAAATCAGAACTCATACCGGACCAGTATATTTTGTTAATAAGTTTCGCAAAACTTTAAATTCAATCAAATTCCGCCTCCTTAAATTTTATATTTTTTATAAACTGTGTGGTTTGATACAATGAAGTAGGTTGAACATGCCAATGTGATAATAGAGACATACACCGCATTTGCTTTATGGAGTGGAACGATAGATTAAGACTTTCGCAATTAAGTTTTGGCAATAGCCATTAATCGGGTTATGATATTATTTCAAAATTATTTTATGAAGATATAATTCAGTAAATCGAATTAATTAAAAGGCGAATAGTTATCGGGACATTGTAACACTAAAAAAAAAAACCGTGGTAAATAAAAGAAAATAATACGAATAATTAATTTTCAAATATGATTTGGCTCCATATACGTTTATTTATTTTCAATTCACTATTGAAAAATCCACTTTTTTTTACATGAAAATCATTTAACTTTAAAAGTGGGTTAGTCTAGATTAGACTGAATTCGTTCTGTTTTAAATATTTCTTCTTGGTCTCCATGTTTTAACTAACTTTAAAACAACGTTGCAAATTTATAAACGATCTTCCCTATGAATCATTATGATTTTTCAAAATGTTCAACGTTATGATCTTATAATTTTTAAGTTGAATTTTAGGCCTGTCAAAATTGACATTAACCTCGGAATAAATGGAATACTACCGTTCTTGCGCTTCTCTGTTTTAGAGTATTAATGGCTACATAAATTCAGATTTGCAACCCTGGGGACCCTGTGCTAATTTTTTGCCGAGCGAAAAAGAACCATTTTTTTTGCTCTTTTTTACATTTCCAACAATATTAAAAAAAAAAAAATGTCTTGGAAAAAAAAAACTATGATCGGCATTTTGAAAGTAGACAAAATTTCCAATCCAATGGTATGCTAACCACTCTTGTAGGTCAAATATTGACGGAGATATAGGTTTTCAAAAATAGGGTATTTTCCACAAAAAGGCGAATTCTAAGCTTATGTTGTTTGCCGAAACGACATTTACTTGAAATTTTTGGTAAAAAAAACCCTATTTTTAAAAACCTGTAATACCGTCAATATTTGACCTATAAAATTTGTTAGGATATCATTGGATTGGAAATTTTGTCTACTTTCAAAATGTAAAACACAGTTTTTATCCAAGACAATTATTTTAAAAAATATTGTTGAAAATTTAAAAAAAGAGCAAAAAATGGCTCTTTTTCGCTTGCTAAAAAATTAGCCCAGGGTTGCAAATCTGGATTTATATAGCAAGTAATACTCTAAAACAGATAAGCGAAAGAACGGTAGTATTCCATTTATTCCGAGGTTAGGCCTTGTTTTTGTTAAGTTTTACTGGCGTATTTCACACTTGAAATTTTCTGAATGAATGAATGTTGCGACTTTAATTTTTTTTTAATTAAAACTCACAGTGAAATTAAAGATTTACTCAAAAAAAGGCGAAGTTTGTCCCACTGGATTCGGTAACCGAGCTTGCATAAATTCTGGGAAATTATGTTTCACATAAAACGTTAAACAGACTTGCTTCAATATACAAATAGTACAGATATTAAAATTATTATAAGAGAATGCAAAACGTTACAAATAAAGGCATTACCGCATTCAATAAAATAATTTAATTCAGGAGCCCAATTATAGTAACTGACAAATAAAATACAAAAAATTATCTAGTAGTATGAATCGTAAAATTAATAAGGAATCCCTTAAGGTTTCCGTTAAGTATAAGTGGGGTGTGGGGACTATGAATTCCGCCCTCAAAACTGAATTGATTTATTATTTTTATTCTTATTAGAAAGACTAATTCGTTGTTATTGACACCAACAACACGCACTTTTACCCGGTGATGCTTTGACAGTTGCAGTTGCGTCGTTATTGATCTGAGTGAATGCTTCCAAACGAGCGAATGGAATAACGACCTAACTGAATTTTAACAGTTTTTTTTACAGAATTTTAAAATCAAAATTATTTTTATTGAAAATATAGCCAATTTCAAACTTAGTGGTATATTTAACTCAAAAACGATAATTTTTGCACTTACGTCATTATTCTTCTGGATGTGCGATATTAGAATGTCTGTCTTGAATTTAAGTAAACCTGAATTAAAAATATCCGCCTGAATTTTTCAGAACTCACACACAAGCCCCTAAGGCTTATGTGAGTTGTAAAATATAATATGAGATTTGATATTTTAGTGAATCATTTTGAATTTTGTATCACATATTTATATTTTTTGCAATAAATTAAATTACCATATCTTTTTTAAGAGCTCTACTGAACCATTTTTCTTTGTATGCTCCTGCTCCTAATATGAGCACTCAATATCTTTTCAATATTTTCATTGAGAAAGATGTGAGGCTGATTGCGCGGTACGACTTCTTCCGTGGGACTTTTGCCCACTTTGGGAATGAAGATCACCCTCATTGGTCTTCAGTCTGTTGGGATATATCACAAAATAAATCTACGTCAGTAACTTCCGAACCATGACATCTAGGCACTAGAGAAATTTTCAACAAATGTGGATAGTGACGAAGGAATCACTCTTCTTGTGAATTTTTCGTTGCTCGTCTTCCTATTCTAGCGCCAAACTATAACATTCTAATTGTTGCTATTTTGTTTAATTTTTTATAATGTTCTATGAATTTCATATCAATGATCATTATAATTATTTCATTTTTCAGGAGCTGGATATGTCATTCCTGGCCACATTGGATGCGAATGCCTGGCAGGTATGTTACGTGCACATATATTGAATAAAATTTTATTACGAAAGCTTTTTTGTTAAACGGAGCCCATCGAGCGGTTTCGACAGATGGTGCAGAATACTATACCGTAGACCCAAAAGTATTACTGTGAATTTACATTTTTTGAGTCTACATTTCGCACTGTAAGCCTTAATAGAATAGACCTAGTCTCATAAGATCTTGTCCATATAACAAAATTCATCTGATTTGTACCCAAAATTGGATCGCTTTAACCAAAGACATCCCCTCACTCCTCCTAACATTTTTCTAAAAAGCAAGACTGGAACCTCTCTTCAAATTACGCCAGGCAGTTCAAATTTTATTGAGTGTCACTCTAAGCTCCATTATGCACTCCACCAAAAATTACTACCATCGAGTCAAAGCTAAGAGTATCCCATATACAGCGTGAACCTTAAATGAACCAAATTTCACATTTTATTACTTCAAAATTCTATTCAAATAAAAAAAAATATTGATCTGTTACAACGTCATTATAACAGTTAATTGTGGTCTTCTGAATGTATGTTTAAAAGTTTGTATCAATAGTGCGCTACCAGTACTTACACATTGGGTTTAAAGGTCAGGAAAACCATTTCTAAGGCTATTTGCGAATGTTTAGACTGAAGCGCACAAGCAACCTTCGAACCCCATTTTTAGTACTTGTAAAGCACACTCTGGTAGAAACTTTTGAACATAACAGGTGTGTTTTTTTGTTTATCCCGTGTAGGTTTGGGTAAAGAAACTCCATATAAAAAAATGCCAGCTGATTCACCTGTAATTTTTTTTTATATGAAGTTTCGTTACCCAAACCTACACGGGATAACCAAAAAACACACCTTATGTACGAGTACATACATTCAGAAGACTACAATTACCTGTAATGTAATAATGACGTTCTGGAAGAAAAATATTTTTATACCCTTCGCTCATAGAGTGAATTATTATTAACTTTGTCATGAAGTTTTAGTCCAGTACAATTGGTTCAATATAGCCCCAAACCTAAACATGAAAAAAAAGAAATTGTTGATGCCAAATTTTGAAGACACTCCCTTATATACGCAGTAAAAAGTTACACTAATTTGCGCCATATGGGTTAAGGGGGGAGGGGGTAGCAAAGTGGTGAAAATTCAGTTTTTTGCAAATATCTGGAAAACTATGAGTCTGAGCTTGAAATATCCTGAGGACAAAACAAACTACATAAAATTACCTTTGTAATGATATGTAACACTCATGACATTTTCTCAGACAATTATACCCTAGACCCAAAAGTGTTGCAGTGAATTTACATTTTTTGAGTTTTACATTTGGCACTGTAACTTCTGATAAAATAGACCTTCGGTCATAAACTCTTGTCCATATATTGCTAACAAAATGTACTTAATTTCTACCAAAAATTGGAATGCTCCCACCATTGACGCCCCCCTCACTCCTCCCTAACATTTTTCAAAAAAGCATGCCTGTAGCTTCTTTATAAATTTAGCCAGGCAGATCAAATTTGGTGGACTGCTTACTCTCTGGGGGTACCCCCCATGACGGACACGTCTGTTGCAGCGCGTTTTTCTCGGCCTCTATAAAAGCTACGGAGTTGAAATTTTGACCACGTGCTTATTATTGTTGCAGGCTGTTTGTATGTTTGAATCACCGAAATTGGGGCTGCCATACAAACCTAGCCCCCCAATTTAAGTTCTTCTAGGAAAAACTTTTCTATTTGTGCACCAATTTCAACCGAATTTCACACAAATATGTTTCTCTTGATGAAACAAAACATATCTAAGAATGGATTAAATGGGATAATGTGGTCATGGAGCTGCCATACAAACCTAAACCCCCAAATTAGGTTCTTCTGAGAAAAAGTTTTTAATTTGTAAACCAATTTCAACCAAATGCCACACAAATCTGTTTCTCTTGATGACACAAAACATATCTAAGATTGATCAAATCTGACCATGGTGTCATGGGGTGGCCATACAAACCCAACCCCCATTTTGGTTCTTCTAAGAAACATTTTTTACACTTCACAAAACCATGAATTAATGTGTCTTTACCAAAGCAAGAAAAAAGTTCAAACGAATGGAATCGTATTGTGGAGTCGTGCTCCCGCAACACAAATAAAAAATTTCTGAGTAAATATTTTTTATTTGCCCATGTATTTCAACCAAGCCCAAAACTTTTGTCAAGACGGAAGAAAAAGAATGAGGAGGGGGATTAAATACAAGTCATAGGTACGCCCGAAAAAAACTTTTAGCCGAAGGAGAGCGAAGGGTATCCAAATTTCGGCCGCGCTTGAAATTAGCCTCGCTCCCGAGGGTTGGCGAGCGTAGCGAGCAGGGGTCGAAGCCCCCTAGTTTTTATTTTCTATTTCAGATAGAATTTTGTACTGAAAAAATGTGAAATTTCGTAAATTTTAGGTTCACTTTGTATGGGGGTTATCCGTAGTTTTGCTCGGATGGTAGCAATTTTTGGTGGGGATGACAATTTTGTGTAGTTTTTTCGTAGTCACGATATTTTGTGGTCGGACTCAAAGTTTGGATAGATATTGTAAAAAACAAAGTTTTCACTCCTTTGCCACCCCCTCCCTCCCCCTTAACCCGAAGCGCAGATTAGTGTAACTTTTTACCGGCAGTGTATTCAACAATTTGGCATCAAAATTTCACTCTTTTGATGCTTGGGTTTGGCCCTTTTTTGGTGTACCTACTACTATAATTTGACGCAAATATAAAATCCCATCCCCTTGAAACCAGTCATGATTGATGTTCAAGCCACTACTCATAATCTCATATTGACTATATATTAACCGTTCGAAGCCATTCCACGACAACAACACACCATAATTGAATTTCATGTGAAATTTTCCATAAAATACGGTCACAACTACAGGATCTGTGCATGACCAAACGACATAGAAGGAAATTTCCTATTTCCCAATTTGTCGAAAATTGAGTGTCCTTTGGCGGTTCATAGCAGTAGATAATAAGATATTCGTATCGTATTGCTCTCTATTCGGTAAATTTTCTCAAAATATTCAATTGAGCAGCATGGTCTCCCGACTCCTGAGCGTACAGACAACAAAGAGGGTCACTTTTGGCAGAGGCACCAGCCCAAAAATTTTAATATCCTTATTATAGACGGGCGGCAATGTTTTTCTTAGACAACATGTCCTTGTCGGCGGCACACCGCACCATCACCGTCACCGACTGTACAGCTTAGAATTTAGAACGGATCGTTTGCTTACGGTATACGGTCACAAATTCAATAATGTACCGAATATTATTCGAGTTGTTTTCCTTTGATCTTGACTTTGAAAACGGTTCCATTTCAAAGTGTCGTGGGATAATGGTATGGTGATGATGCGATGTGGTAGTTGCATTGACATGAAATTCATTTGTACCAACCAATTGGATATCCGGCAAAGAGCACGTGTCCTGTCGGGTGACGATTGTGTTGTGGCTTTTTGTGAGAGTAATCATACATACTTGATATTCTGGAGATGATACTAGTAGGTACACGTGTCGTGTAGTTAAAAAGTGTCATTATCAGATGAGCTAATGGATTTGATGGTGTAAAAAATAAAAATAAACTCCATACAAAATAAAAAAAAATTCTTTTTTAAGGCAACGTGACTTAAAACTCTCCTTTTCGAAATTTCGAAAAAATAGTTTAGAACGGACTCACGTCCAGAATTCAATCAAAACAAGATAATTTTCAAAATGGCTTGTCCATTCGGTTGACTTTCACGAATAGTTCAACATGTCCGCCCTTTTCATTCTTAATTTAAGAAAATAATGGATAGCCCTAAAAAGTCAAACATTGTTAGCAAATTGTGATATTTAGGAATTGTCTTAACTAAGAACTCAGAAAAAGAAGTTTTAATAGCAATAATTCTGTTTTTAAAACTGCTTTTTCTGTGGTCTTAATTAATACAATTTCTTCAAATTTTCCAGCCCAAAATCTGAGGTACTTCATAAAAACAGCAGGCAAATCAAAGCAACCAATTTCTCTGAATTTAACATACAAATAACAGTGAGACATTTTTTAATTGTTTCGCTCGAAGCGAAATGGTCCCACGCAAATCTTCACTCGGCGCTGTGGGATTCCATTAGAAAAATAACACGTTCGACACAGTGCATTCTTCGTTCGTCCATTTCTTCTCTATTTTATCATCATTAACGAACATTTAAAAACAATTCCAGTCATTCATACGTCGAATTGAAAGTCCTTCTTTTTCATTTTTTCAATATTATGATGCTGTGGTACATCGACCCTCCACTTTACCACTTGTGCATATTGTGGTCGATGCAATAATAATTATTTGTTGCTGGCTGGGCCACAGCAAGCTTCCTTTTTCTGTGGCAAACAAAACATTAATGCACGCTTTACTGCTGCCTGCCACGTATACCACTTGGCAATATGTATAAGGCAATAAGGTGAGCCTACAAGAGAAGAGTAATCAACAACTGCCACTGCCTGGATTTGTCACCCTCGCGTTTTGTTGGTCCTTGTTGTGTGAATTGTACGCCTGATGTATTATTCGCTTGATTTGGCCGACAGGTTCAAGCAAATACAAATATGTATGCATGTATGTCCGCACATGAAAAACACGAACAGATTTCGAGGAGATTCTGATGATGTCCTTGTTTAGAACAAACATACACGATATGTGGGGAAAATTAAACAGAAACCGCACACCAGGGACATGTACGCACACAAACGGTATAATCCGACGAAAAAAAGACATTCCAATCAAGCTCTGGCTATGAGTATATGGAAGGTCAAAGATATTGTACCTTGATATGGCGAAAGGATATACATCAACTTTTGGCAGATACAGTCGTTTGGAAGTTTGATCTAGTCTATAATGTATGGTGATGTGTGTATACTGAAAGGCGTTTTTGTTTACAGGGTACACATTGAATCCTTTCGGTAGTTATGGTTTAAGGTTTAAGGACAATGTCCTTATAGCATGAATGCTTAGAATGTTTGTCAAATTAAAGAAGAAACAAAGACGACATTGAAATCTATTGAAAGCGTAATGCGAAGTGAAAGGAGGAAGGATCATAACCGATATACTGGTGTTAGTGGTCAGGCCCTATTATTGGGTTGAGT
Organism: Microchrysa polita; assembly: GCA_949715475.1. Taxonomy (NCBI): domain Eukaryota; kingdom Metazoa; phylum Arthropoda; class Insecta; order Diptera; family Stratiomyidae; genus Microchrysa; species Microchrysa polita. Next base: position 138,037,159 of record OX454416.1, on the reverse strand, counting down.
TATGCTGAAAGCAAAATAGAGACCGAAAAATCTTGGAGATTAAGAACAATTAACCAATGATGATGGGTAATGATGATGATGATAAAGGCATATAAACCCAATTTATTCAATAAAAACCATTTTTCAAAAATCGCTAGATGTCGTCTTTATCTACTCACATCCTCATTTTCGGTTTTTGAATTTGCTGTGTTCCATCCATTATACATACATTTTAAAAGGTGATAAAATGTTTTCCATTATTTATTGAGAGCATACAATGAACATCTCTTTGGATGATTTTAGTTTTACGATTTATCGGTTTTCCTTATAAAATCTTACAAAAGCAAAAACATTTTTACATCCTCGTCCATTGCACCCGTTCAATACAACACAGTTATAATAATGTATAGTTACTCCTGACCAATCCTTTCTTTCATTTTCTGCATCGTGTTACAATTATTCTTCTGCACCGGTAATAATCTTCGGAACATATAAATACGACAGAGAGTAATGTAGTAAATTGCAACTTGCAAGTCCTCGCCAAGCTGCATATCCATCTATGGTTGATTATTTCGGTATGTATTCGCGCAGTTGTTTTTAATATGCTGGCAAAATACAAAATCCTGATAACCGCAGGCTTAGTTCACTATCACGAAATACGCTTTTACCTCCTCAACGCTACCACACCGTACTATTACATATTCACTTTGACGGAATTACACGAATGAATTGGCACTGTCTCTGAGTTTATATCATGACCGATCAGCTATCAACATAAAAAAATGAAGTAGAAGATTGTCGAAGTTTCGGAGTGCTATACAGATGCAATTGAGGACTTTAATAATGACAAATTTGCGAACAATGGACACGAACAAGAATATTGGGAGATCTATCATGAAAAAATACGAATTTTTATTCTGAAATTCATCGATCACATTTATAATTATTCATCGCCATATGTATATCCTTTACGTAGGGTTCACCGAAAATTAAATTTGTTTACCTAGATTGATGGGTTAAGGTATATATGTATGTATGTATTATTTGAAGAAGACACGGCAGGCGTTTTATTCGATTCTGAGTCAGAGAAAACCAGTACATCATTTAATTTTACTCGATTCCATAATTTTGTATCATGGACCAAGAATTCAGCTTTGTCGTTTGAATCATATGCTTCAATCAGGCTTGGAAATATAACAAAAATGAAAAAAAATATATTTTCATTTGAATCACAATAAAGCCAGTCTTTTATAGTATGCACCTTATATTACTCGAATTTATTTACCTCCCTTCTAAAAGAAACGTCAAAAAGGAAAATAAACAACAACAAAAAATACAATTTTTGAGAACAATATCTTTTGAAGTTTTCCTCCACGTACACAGAATATAAAAACAAAACAAGACATTAATACTTCAGAAGCACTTACTTTTTATCCATTCTGCCCGAATGGACATACCGACGAGTACCTATACACATATACACGAGTAAAACACAGCATCGCAGGACGAATATTAAAGAAATGAATGAGGCACCCTCAGACAAAACGTCCAAAGATTCAGAAGATATTAAAAAACAAAAACGGTTTTTGGATAAGATGGACACAAAATGCAGAAATTTCTTGCAACGCATGTGTATGGTACCGATGTTAAATGTTATGTTATGATGATCCAGATTTCTCTAGGCGATTCGTGAGGAGTGTGTATACATAACTACGTATTATGGTGGTGGGTTGCTTCTTTATCCGTCCTCCCGGTATTGTATTAAAGGAGCTCATGTCTTCTGAATTCACATATTATTAACTTCGGGCGTATAATGGATACTATACTTGCTATTGGTTGTACACGACTCCTTTTATGTACACGAAAAATATTCATGTGGTTAGGCCCAAGCTTATAACAGTATGTAATGATATGGAGTTGGATACCTTTGTGGATCAACAATTTGTGGCTGATAAAAGAGAGTCATGTGTACATTATTGTAGAGCGTATTCGAGTGCATATCCCGAAAAAACATAATACCCTCAATATAACGTCACCAATTTGCCAAAACCGCGAATTAACATTTTCATAATTTTGAAAAAAAAAAAACGATTCATTTAGCCCATGACTTTTTTCTAAAATACTAGTAGTAGGAAGTATCTATTTTCGTGAGTAGATAGTCTAATTCATGTAAACGCACTTAAAACAAAGGCTAGAGTGGACTTTCGTGGTTCTGGCAAATTGCTTGGAGATTCTCGGCTTTAGCATATTGTCCGTTATATGCAGCAGCGCCAAATTGTCACCCCAAACATTTTTTAAAACATTAAAAATACGTCAATTTTTTTTTATTAGGCAGGATGATTAATCAATTTAAATTTTAATTAATTTTTTAATTTAATTTAAATTTGAATTCCATCCAGAAGTACATATCCGTTCCTCACATTAAATTTGAAAACAGGAGAGAGTTCAAAAAATAAGCTAGGCTCCTTTTGAGCTAGAGCGAAAATTCAATATTCAGGGAGTCTTTCTTAATGCTTTTATCAATAGCAACTTTAAATTTTTATAAAAGGCTCATTGGTTTCCAAGCATGCTGCAAACTCAGAACGTCAATCTAGACTAAAATTCTGCAAGAAATTCCGAGCCCGAAAGTTATCGATTAACTACGACTCTAAGAACGCATTGAAAAGAAGTTTTGACGCTGGAGTCGTGACAAAAAGAAACATAATTCCGATAGTGTCGTGCTGTACTTTTTATTAGATAACCACACAATTATTTGATTAGAATAAATTTATTCATTGAATTTAGTGGGTAAAAAATATTCTTCCTACGTAATACTACATTACCAACGTAATCAAAAATTCTATGTGTCCTTAGGGTTGAAAAACATTGGTAACCTCAAGGGTCACTACTGGTTGAGATTCGACTGAGAAATGACTGCAAATTAAGAAATTGCGGTTATTTGGGAATTTTTGCAATAACACAGTGCTTTCCTTTCATTGCTTTACTAGAAAAGAATGTCAATATACGGAAAAAAAAGTTGCAATCAACTTGAACCGAAAGATGTCTATTGGGTGAAAACCGTTGCCATAGGTATCTAAAACTGGCTAATATCCTCAAATTTTATATAAATTCTATTAAACTATTTTGTATTTTATTTCATCCGCTAACGTTTGGTGCTGAATTTGAGCAATATTATTGGAATGTAATTTCAAGTTAAGTTACGGTTGTTCTGGTGGTCTTTCCTTATCATACAAGATTGATTTCTCTTTAAATTCTTGATTTCAACACTGGGTCTTATAAGATAATGTAAATTCTCTTCCTTTATTTAATCCGGTGATTTAAAGAGTTTGTCAGTATCAATTTTAAAAATTTCCGCTCACAGGAAACATCATGTTCGTAGAGACGACTCATTTGATGATCGCTCAGCGATCGCACTTAAAGCACCGGTTGTGATCACTAGACGCGCATATTTTATATACAGACATGTTCCTTTAGGTTTTAGTCGACACAAGGAAGGTAACGCCCAATTCAAAAAACACGAACCTTAATTTACTAGTGTCTCCCTTCATTATTTTCACCGAACATGAGAGTTAGCTTTCTTGAAGTTTTTTTTACAAAAAAGTTCCCCTCCCTAGAGCGAACGCTGTTATGGAGATAGGTGGCGGTTCTGGCTTCTGTTTCGTTATATAGCTGTTGAAGATGCCCTATTCTGGTAACTGTTTCGTTGCATAGATAGTATGGACATTGATTGAAGGTATTTGTACATTGCACGAATTTGCATTAGTGTGCGTTTTTTTCCCTAGAGGTTACATGTAGGTACATATACAGGTTGCCAAAAAACTATCGAATAAATGCACCGGAAAATAATTCCTCATATAATTTTCATTATAAAAGGTGTTCGAGTAACACCCCGGATCCTTAACCCTTTAGCTCTTACTGGCGTTTGAAGATTTTTAAAAATGTCATTTTCTTAGACTACTCTCAATGTCTCTGAAACTAGACTAGCTAAAATATGAAAATTATTATCGTAGTCAATAATTTTTCATAAGAAACAAAACTAACTACACCAAAATCGGATAAGCGGTTCAGACCATTTGTCTATCTGCATTTCCTCAAACTTCTGCCAAAGTAAGGTATGCTTTTAGAAGTTATAAGATCATATTTTTCTCACATCATTTAACTCTAGCTCGATCCTTTCTGCTATCAAAAAGGTAAAGAGAATAAAAAACACTATAATGTGTTTTGGTCTGATTAAATTGTGAGTAAAAGCTTCGAATCAGCATTATCTGAGAAACTACGAGCCTTGTGCTTTATTTAACTAGTCCCCCAAGTGTCTAGTTAATTTATTTATATAGGCTTTAAGGCTTTGATTTATTTACTAAGATTAAACCAAAAAAACTATAAAAGTAGAAATAAACGAAAAAGTTATAAGATAACTACAGTTCAAATCGTAAATATTTACGTGCGATACCCTGTATTCGTATGATTCATTAACAAATTTACTTATGGATGTCTCCCTTGCATGATATAGTGCCAACTTAACTATTTCTGGTAGTTACAATGCATTAATTACATGGATCATTGACATTTACCCTTTTGGCTATTTGAGTTTCATTTATCTGGCATATTGTTTTTGTGTTGCAGGAGTTATAAGATTCAACCTTGAGTCGAACCTCTCTCTTGCAACAACATAAAGTCAAACTTCTCTAAGTCGAAACCTCCTTAAATATAATTATTCCTTATCTCGAACAAATTTGTAGTCTGGCTGGTCTAGCGGTTAGTCTGCGCACCTTCGGAGCACAGGGTCATTAGTTCGAATCTCACCGTGAGCCATGGTGTTTTTCGAACTCACGAGCTTGGGACGGACTATGATCTCACTCAGATGTTAAACGAGTACCAATTTATGGGGATAAATAATACTGCTGAGCGTGATGCTGATCTCATTACCTCAACAAAAAGCAGATAAGATCCTGGAAATAGGATGTCGCTAACACATCCTGCGGCCTTAGTCCAATGTTGGATTGTCGCGCCTGTTACACCGGCGCGTCAGCGAATACTCGCGGCGAATTTTTCCGCGGCGTCAAAATTGTAACACATTGCGTCGGATGGAGATGCCCACACCAACGCGGATATTCGCCAGTTTTGCAGTATTTTAACATTTTTGGAAACATGAATTCCAAGGATGGAAGGTTTTTACTCGTTGTTTGGACTTACTCAAATAAATTGCCCTATTGTGGCAAGTCCGGCGACACCCCGATCGTATCGCTCGGCCGAAGAATTGCAGAGATATTGACGATTTTCCAAAGTGCATAGCAGGGTTGCCGTTTTCAGATTTCTAAGTGTAACATTTATTTTATAAAATTGTAACATTTTGAGGTTGAGTGTAACAAATTTTAAGATATTGGTGTTAATGAACAAATTAAGCAATAAATTCGCGCGAGTCCGAAATCAAATATTGCTCGTACAAACAGTGGATTTGGCTGACTTTTTCCGAAAATGTTACCCATTCTGTTCCATAAATTCCATATATTATGGCGAATCCATGGATTTAACGAAAAATTCACGTGATAGTTGGACCCAGTATTTATTAAAAAACATTTCTGCATTTCAGGGCACATTACATCTTTAAATAAGGAAATAGAAATCTCGCAATTAATCTTGGAAATCATATTACTACAGGATGTAGATGAAACGCCGATATGTAAAAATTTCCACAATTAGTTTAATACGAACCCACGCTTTAAGAACAGATTTAATACAAAAGCAATTGTTTAGAAATCTCGCAATTAATATTGACACTGCTCTGCATAGAAGCTTAGTCTCCGAATGATTGAAGGGGCATCCCAGTTCTTTATGTTGTCGCAAAATACCTCAGTACCTCAGACAATGCTTGAGCTTTCAAAGTGAGTGCGAAAAAACGCTCAGGACCCGTAAGTAAAGATGTCGAACGTTGTCTGACAAGTTTCCTCATCTGCTCTTTCCTGTCCATCAAAATATTATCAAACCACTCGAAAATCAATTTGAATCCAACTATCCCGTTCCCTCTCAAATGTTTTTTGATTTAAAATGAATCTTGGTGCACTCCAAATTAGAATTCAATTCTTTTATAGAGCTGACTCGAAGGCCTGGCGCAATTTAGCTGGTACAATTGAATGATGAGCACGGATCCTGAATCAATGAAGGACCAGCTAAAACGGGCACTTATTCCACAGGTATTAAAATCAAAATCTGACCTATAGGCCAAATGGGCGAAATTTGGTGGGTCGATCAACAACCACTATTTCCGAATCAGACCCAGTCAACCAGAAATAACCTTGGGAGCCAAAATTATTCGGCGGACAATAATTAAGCTCGACCAAAAAGGTTGAGTACCTAAAAAATGTGAACACGAAGTATAATGCAACTGTGGCAAAGCCGAATACTGCTTTCTTAAATAAATAAATTTTTATTTTATCCGATCTGGCCGCGGGCCTCACAAAACTGCGATGTGGGCCACAAGTTTGACATGCCTGATTGAATCGATGGGTGATGTACAAATCACAAAAATAGAAAATTTGTTTTTCAAAATACTTCTTCATGTCACTAATTATAGTAGAAAAATAGTAAAATATAATTTAGTTTTCCACTCTTGCCCGATTGTAACAAAATTGATCGGGGTGTAACATTGTAACAAGAAATTGGAAATTATAACAAAATGTTACAATTGTAACACGAGTGGTAACGCTGGTGCATAGTACGAAGTTGATCGTGAAACTGCTGTGACCGACATCTGGGTTGACAACGAACAAAAGCATACATTTTGTGAATTATTGTACTTATCTCGGTTATCCGTATCCCCTCGTGAGCTGCGCAGTAAAGATGCTCCGACGCCGCCGTAGAGAATTTTGTTGCCGTAGAGAATTTTGTCCAGCGAAACGATCAAGTTTTCCAAATATATCGACGGATAATCGAAGTAGTACGAAGCTGATTGTGAAATTGCTGTGGCCAACATCCAGGTTGACGGTTATCTCTGACCACCCTGTGCAATGACCGGAAAAAAAAGAGAATACGATGACCCTTTTGGCAATTTTATGGTGAGTCTAACGCCACCTTGGTAGTTCTGCCACACCAAAGGATTGCAGAGATATCGACGGATTTCCGAAAGAATACAAAGTTAATCGTTTCATTCATGAATAGTATACGATAGGAAATGAGGATCATAGTGGTTCCGTGCTTGCGTTTGTCCCTAAGTAGTTACATTCAAGCTTGAATATTCTATTGAATTGAATGTTTACTTTGCATAGTTACGCCATATTTTGCTTGGTTACGCCATCGTAAGGAATCACGTAAGGATTCTACTAAAAGTTATTATGCAATTTCATACGATGGCGTAAACAAACAAAATAGGGCGTTACTATGCAAAGTAAACACTCAATTCAATCGAATATTTAAGCTTGTATGTAACTACTCATTTTGCGTAACCATGCTAAGTAAAGTAAGTACTTACATACATACATAATATTCAATTCAAAACAGCCACAAAACAATGTTCAAGCTTTGTGTCATCTCTATACGATAAGACTAACCATTTGACAGGAACAAGATAAGATGTAAGAGTTTTCGGGTACGCGATAATCAAACAATCAAATCGAACACTGCCGCAACTTTTTTTAGGGTACGGTATAACAAGGTTGTACTGCACTGCATATTTCCATCAATTTGCGGATGTCAATGATTGTATCCTTAGAATAAGTATAGACGTGGAGAGGTAAAATGTCAAATTTCACGTTGATTTCTTCCGCTTACGTTATTACATAATAAGTAAAGATGCCGCGACATTTTTAAATAGTGCACGAAAATTGCAGCATGATTATAAATGTTAAAATAATTGTATTTGGCCAGTTCTTGCAGTTATCCTCTATCATGTCTTATACCTTTTCAAAGGCAACAACATGATATCAGCTGTGAGTGACCAAGGACGTAGTCAGGATTTTCATTCGGGAGGGGTCCAAATATTGCCAGCATACCAATTTTTCTCATTTAATTATTTTTTTCTTTAATTTAGTCGAAATGCGAATTTTTTGTTACAAATTTATTGGAAACATTTATTTCCCTCAAAATATCGATAAGTTGCTCTGTGTTGGTAGATTAAATTAATTTTGCAGTCTGAATAGGCGGCAGTCCCTTCAATTTCCACAGCCATTACAGGTCCATAGATTATTATCTTTCCAGGCTTAGCGTCAGAGAAAAAAAAATATTTTTAACTAAAATTATCCAGTATCTGGTGATGAAGGTGTTACATTCAAAATAAAGGAAACAATTTTTTCGAGGTTTTGCTAAGAGATCCAAATTTCCAAAAATTCCAAATTTTCTCTAATATCTAGATAGCGTCTTTTTGGGAATATTATGCCTACTCTTGGGGTGCTTTGACTAGGGTAAATTGTCAGAATTTAAAACAAAAAAACGCCTAATGTGAATCATCGATTGCGGTTTCATGTTTTGTCCATTTGGATTAAATATTTCATACGCTGTTAGCTAGAAACCGATCCACACACGTGACTTCTTCAGTGGCGCAGCACGTCGATTGGATCATAATATGCCATCGTCAATATTTCATAGGTCACTAAATTCAGACTATGACGAGGGGTTCAGGGTGATCTCCCATCTGCACTTATTTGTTAGAAAGACTACCACGACTCAAGCTCAATTGGCTTCGCAAAATTTAAATTAATCAGTTGAAACTGAAATATTCTTCTTTCAAGTATAGTGAGGGATGGGGTGGGATGGGGGAGTAGGGTTTCGATCCTAATATTAAAACAGTAAAGGAAGCACCTAAAGAAGGACACCTGTCTGGTCAATGGAATTTTTTAATTATTTTTTTATGCAGGAGCCGTAAAGGCTAGTCTTAAGCGCCGGCTAGAGAGAGTAATAATTTATCGCATTCGGCTATTTCTTAGCAGCATTCAGGGGCTTTTTAGCAGGCTCAGACTAAAGTACTTTCCGCAATAATTTCGATGTAACACTCAGCATCTCTGCAGCGCCAAGTTTTGTCTGAGTAAGTATGTATTAATTTTTTACACGAAGTACTAAGAGTGCTCCCGGGGTCCCTTCAAGGGACTTCATTAGTTAGTGATACATATAATATAAATCGAAAATGGGACGTACATCAGTTAGTATCGATTTTCGGTATTACGACTTTAAACTAAAAATCGATTCAATTATTACATCGATTGCCATTTAAGCGAATGGGTAATGAAATTTTTAATTGTTATTTTTTTTTTAATTCCATATTATCACCACCGACATTTTCATTATTTACAAAAACATTTCGGGAGGGGTACGGACCCCATGGACCGCTCCCCTAGCTACGTCCCTGTGAGTGACAGTACCTAACGAATTATTCGCGCCGCGCCGGTGTGGGCACCAAAAAATGTGCCGCAAATTCGTGACGCGTTGGTCTGGGCATCACTTAAAAAAATTATCGATTCTCCGGTTAAATAGCCGTTTTACAAAATAATGTTAGTTGGCAACAAACACTGGCATATCTATCGTCGAAAACGGTGTCGTGTTTTCTGATTCCAAATTTACATCAATTTTATAAATTTATCGTCACCTTCCAACATACCCAACTAAATACCGCGACCTCTATACCCTTTGCATGTATACACATACAAATTAGAAAACAAATTTTGTCAACGGGGGTCGGCACGCGTGTTCATTCCGAAGAATGCAACGTCTTAATGCAGCCCGTTTGCATTATTTATTTCATCTTTTGCACGGCCAGATTGATTTGGCGAAACGCATAGTAGTGCAGTCAAAATATTCCATTTCAGGCCTCCAAATAGAGAAAATAGAGTTCGTGTTTTTTTTGTTTGAGTTTTTTGAGGTTTTTGAATCAACGAGCTCCCAGGAATCTAAAACTAATTTTGCTAAAAAAAATTTTAATCGGAAAGGTCCCAAAAAGGTCAAAAAAGGATACTCTTTAATCCTTGACCGGAGGTCAGCATGTGGGGTATCAGATCAAAGGGGACGTCGAATTCATTACATATCCAGTGTTTGTTTCCTGTTTCAAGGACCCTCAACGGAATAAATCGAGATTAAATGTAAAATTATTGTGTTTTCCGTGTATCTTTCCAAAGCCATAACTACGAAAATAATTCAAGTTGTCACTACGTTTCTCACTTTTCCGAAATTTAAAATAGCTAAAGATTCTATCATTAAATTTGCTAAGAAAAAAATTATCGGAAAGCTCTGAAAAAGGACATTAAAGGACACTAATTACAAACCTTGATCGAACGTGAGCATGCGGGGTGTCATATCAAAGAGGACGTCGAATGCATTGCATATCCGGTATTTGTTTCCTATTTCAAGGACACTAAATGGAATAATTCGGGCTCAAACGAAAAATTACGGCTTTGGAAAGATACATATACGAGAAACACGAAAATTTTCCTTTGGGTCCCAATTTTCTCCTGTGAGGGTCCTTGAAACAAGTAATAAATACCGGATATGGAATGTACTCGACGTCTTCTTTGATATGACACCCCGCATGCCCACGTTCGATCAAGGTTTGTAATTAGTGTCCTTTTATGTCCTTTTTGAGAGCTTTCCGATAATTTTTTTTCTTAGCAAATTTAATGATAGAATCTTTAGCTATTATAAATTCGGAAAAGTGAGAAACGTAGTGACAACTTGAATTATTTTCGTAGTTATGGCTTTTGAAAGATACACGGAAAACACAATAATTTTCCATTTAATCTCGATTTATTCCGTTGAGGGTCCTTGAAACAGGAAACAAAGGATATGTAATGTACTCGACGTCCCCTTTGATCTGATACCCCACATGCTGACATCCGGTCAAGGATTAAAGAGTATCCTTTTTTGTCCTTTTTGGGACCTTTCCGATCAAATTTTTTTTTAGCAAAATGAGTTTTAGATTCCTTGTAGCCCACTCTGATTCAAAAACCACAAGAATTAGCCTTACTCTATTTTTTTCTATTTGAAATGCTAATATGACTGCACTATAGTCGGTCGCGTCGGCGTCGTAGTCTCACGATTAACTTCACAGAAAATGCCATCCTTACGTCCGGCGCACATAGCTACTCCGCACGCTTAGTTTACAAGGAACTTGGTTTTGTACTCTGGCGGAATCCTGCTGATCAGCAGAAGTCACCCGCTGTCACTATAGCGCATGGCTCATCCTCATCGCGGCGCGTATCGTGATATGGAATGTATGGTATTCCCTTGAAACGATCGTTCGCAATAGGTGTTTGCGAGCGTATGATAGCGCGAATTTAAATTAAATCAAGCGACCGATTTAAAACGTCCAACGTACAATAATAATGATGAGTGAATTTTATTGCTGAACGCTAATAATAATCATTTCCCTTTATAAGCCGCCCTTTTACAATTAACCGGCCGAATGCCGTGCAAATCGCGAACGTGTGCACTTCTGTCCTTTTGATAAGATTTATTCATCTGCGTATATACGGATTTCATAGATGGACCTCATGTTGGGTCTTGGGAAAACACTCGTATATTAAGCGCGGCATTGCATTAAACGAGATTAAGAACTGTACAAGAAAAAGAAATGGATTTTGATAACTTTATTAATGTCTTTGACTTGTATAATGCCCTTTAGACACGAATTTCGCTACAAATTTGTGGCAATGTGCTCGCGTTGATGATAGTATGTAGTGATTAATTTATTTTTCAATAGTTTGGACAGCTATCAGCAGGATATTCAATGTATTGATTTTGTAAGGAAAAGATGTCCTATCGTTGAAGTGTCTAGCATTATGGGGTAACGCCAAGACACTATCCCAGAAGCATTTCGGGCATTCGTGCAGTGTTAATGAAAGTCGAAACTAATTCCACTGATATCCAGACTTTTATGGGGCATTCACCTATCCGTTTGAGTATCACCGGTATCATCTCCATCATCCACTCGGTCAATCTCTCTTTTTTGTATGGTTCTGTTTTAATTCATTAAAAACTCGACCTTGTTTCAAATATTTCATTGAAATTAAATTCTGGACAATCGGCTCATCCAGAACAAATTGCATTTCCTCTTCATTTCGTCCAATCTACCATTTTCACTGTCAGTCGGTTCATTTTCTGATATTTCATTTGCATTACATTGCGCATCGACGAAAGACGACCGTAGATGGGCTGAAAGGCGAGCGACGGTATGAGCTCCTACAAAAGTCTAAATAACATGCAAATTAAAGCAAAACAAGAAGCAATATGTGGCATAGTCTTTTTTAGCGAATCATTCTGCACATGTATGCATGTGATCGCTTTTGGAAGATTTCAGAACTCAATTTAAATAATGAAGCAATAAATAATGTCTATAGTGTGCATACTTTATGAATGTCCATACACGCTGCAAAATATCTTGGCACGATCTGATACAGTAACAGTAGAGTACTTTTTCCAAATTCGGTTCATTTGTAATCAAGACGTGGCAGGATGATGTTACAAATAGGATATCGTATCTTGCTTTTGTTTCAGTAGGTCCCTTTTATTGGGTTCTGTATAAGACAGAACAACACATCATATACAAATTTGACAGGAGTTGTTCTTAGATACGTACAAGAGCAGCTCGAACGAGTTAATATCGCCATCGATATGCGCCAAAGAGGGGAATCAAAATTTTCATAGTTAAAAAAAAAACTGTTACACTTTGCTAAGGTGACCAGACTCGCGAAGACCCAATGCTGTACACGTACTTGCGGAATTCGGCTTTCAGGCAACTCCTCAGCTTCAGCCAGCTGGAATTTACTATAGATCGGCCGGGACATCTTTCGGTACTACTTCACAGGAGCAACCTCAACGTGGGTGGCTTATTCCAATATTTCTGGAGAAGAGAATGCAATTCTCCATAGCAACATGCTATGCCGGTTCCCTGGGCTCTTATGGCCATTCAAACGGATTCGAAGGGCCTATTGTCAGAAATTACCTTGAAAAGGTTGAAAGGTTGAATATAGTATAGTGGCTGATTTAAAATAAATTAAAATCGCATTTTTGGACGGGTGTACTGTAACTTTTGAACCATGGAAGCTAGGGCCTTTAAATCTTCACCAAATATGGACAGTGCGGTGCTCTATAAGTTAGCCAAATTTCAAAATTCTGCTCAAGAATTCACCCAGAATGGACAGTTCGCGTCTTGTAAGTGCCTGATTGCACAATGAGATGTGATCTCAGGCAAGAGTGACCTGTAATAAACCCACAGATGGTACATAGTTTATTTCTGCTTAGCTGTAGCAGTTCAGCCGCTCTTTTATGGGAATGTTTTGCTATATACAGTTGTGATTGCCTGAGCACAGGTACTTTGTCTCAGTGCTCAGATGCTTTAAATCATTCCTGATCTTTGGTTAGCCTCTTTACTATACAGGTAGAGATGCTACAAAAGAGCTTTGGTTCGCAGAAGTGGGATGCTGCGGCAGTATGTGCCAACTGATCAGTCTGTTCGTTTCCTGTGATGTCCATATGGCCTGGAACCCAGAAGAGCGTTAATCTAGTATTTACGGCTAGTTTTTTCAGCGCATTCAGGCAACGTTGAACAAGTCCGCGACAGTGAGAGTGTACTTAGTGAGTGATTTAATAGCCGCTTGGCTGTCTGAGAAGATCGCTATTCGTTTGCTTAGCGAAATTAGAGTGCCAACACTGACTTACCCTCCATAGTCAGGGCTCTCTCCACAGCACCGTAGTCTGTAGTTGATCTAACTATTGCCCTGCAAAGCTACAGGTTAATGGAGGGTTTCATACCCCAGGTTTTTCCTACGAATTTTTTGCATATACAAAGGGTTCCCTTCATGGGCGTAGCCAGGATTTCGGTCAGGGGGGGGCAAGCCCGAAATTTTTTCAATATCAAGATTTTCTTAGGATTTGAAATCGTTGGTCGCGAAAATATTGTTAGGCAAAATTTAGAGTATTTTAGCTGGTGTAATGGTTAGTGGCCGCAACTTCTTTGCACACGGGTTCGAGACTAACCGTGAACGAATTCAGTTAATTTGTTTTTCGAACTCACGCCCCTTGTGACGAACTATGAACTCACTCAAGATGTTAAACGAGTACCCATTCATGATTGTTTTTTTTTTTTTAATTTTAGGAAAGGACAGTCGAGAATGATTTTCAAGACCATTTAAAGAAAAATTGCCCCTGAAAGTGTTTAGAATTTTACTGGTTATTCTGATTACATTCAACTGGCCTCCATTTCTGCTTTTTAAAACGTAACTCGTTTATATTCAGTGCTATTTTTGGCTTTTGGGCAGCATATTCCACTTGCGACATCAATGTCCGTTTTGAAATCTGGCTTTGCTTGGTTCTACAGGATCGCATCTCCTGCTGAAACATACCGAGAAGCCTCTTATCTCACATCCACAGCATCCATAGAAAAAAACATTATCCGACAGTCGGCTGGAGACATTTAGGGGTACATGCTTTTCCACTTCCTTAAAATAGGAGCCCAATGGAGCTCTTAAGCTGTTTTTCCTTTTCCAAATAGGAGCCCAAGCGCTCAGTTATTCCACTGAGAGCACTCTTTAGCTGCTCAACTCAGCTGCTCCTCTACACTTCTACAATAACATCGGGAGTCCTAGCTCACCCTCCCCAGAACGGAATCCCACAGTAAAGTTTAAACCGAAGTTGGGCCGGATTCCATTCTGATGGTAGTTTTTTGCTCATTCGACTTAAGTTGCTGCGACGCCGTGGAGCTTGCATGATGAAGTTTTGACAATTAAGTATTCTCGCACAAAATCAACGATTTGATCGTTATAGCTCTGGATCTCGAGAAGGAGTCAAATGCAGTCGACTTAAAGAAAAAATTAAACAAGACCAAAGTGCTAAATTTGAGTCCAGCTTACGTACGTTGTCCTCGACGCGGCCGCACGACAGCGACTCGCTCATTCCATAAAAACTCATTCCTCTCTCATTTTAAAAACGAGTTTTCATATGGAATGAGCGAGTCGCTGTCGTGCGGCCGCGTCGAGGACAACGTACCTTTAGTCTGAAAGGGAATTTAACTCCCCCATAAATATTAATTCATCTATTGAGACAATATCGTTGCCGCGGATGGCGGTATCAAGAGCATTCCACAGTCAAGTTCTTGTCCAAAATTTTGGAAACCAAATTGTAAAAACCAAAGCTGTTGAAAGGGAGCAGTACTTGGAGAGCGTACCTAAATTACTGGTCGATGCAAACAGGCCGACAAAATTTCACGCTAGTTCTCTGAATGCATAGAGTTCGACTAAAAAACTGTGGTCAAATTAGGAGGCATTGCGAGAAACCGTACGTTATGGGACGTAAGTGCAGTCGATTCTCTATTTTCCACAAGTGGTTTACAGCCCTTATACACCTGGAACTTGGTTGCCAACCTAAGTTGGTAACACGCAAAAAAAAACGGAAAATAAGTGATTTGTAGGCATGGTGCAGGTTGCAGTACCAGGTTGCAAGAACGTGAATGGCGTGGTTGCCGAAATGTTGCAGGTGTGCAGTTAGGTACCTGCAACCTAGGTTGGCAACGAAGTTGCGGATGTAGAAGGCCTGTAAGGCACAAGAAAGTCGTCCACTGCACTTTTAAAGCTAACAAAATTTTCTTTAGTTTGAGTGCAACGCCAGCTTTGTAGGTACAAAGGATCCCAAGATACAGCATTTCGAACTTTTTTACAAAAAAAAAAAAACAATGTTGAAAGTGCTGTACGAGTATTTTGAGATCCTTTGCACCTACAAAGCTGAACTCAAATTAAAGAAGGTTTTATCAGCTTTGAGAATCAAGCAGACGACTTTTGGAAATCACAAACCAAAATATGAAAAACCTTCGAAAATTTTTAGGTTTTTTGAGGGTCACGGGGTTAGGATAGCTTTTCGAAGTTGCAAACTTGGTGGTACACTTCTGGTATCTACCCTAACAGTATCCCAAAACAACAGAGCCGAGCTACTTTTTGCGACCTAAAATCATAAATTGACCGACCTATAAGGGAATCCTTATAAATTTTACAGTTCATAGTCGCTCGTATTTGAAAAATAAATTTAAGCTACTAGATACTTCTTTATATTTTATTTGTCAGTTACTTTAATTAGGCTTCCGAATTAAATTATTTTATTGAATGAGGTAATGCATTTAAAAGTGACGTTTTGTCCCAATAAGCATTCCATTATAATTATTCCTTGGGAATCCGTATTCCTTAAGTGAGGACTATGAATTCCTCCCTCATGTTTTAGGGCTTTCAAGACTTGTTCACGTTTCAGAGTAGTAGCTCACATAAAATTGTTCACCTTCACGTTTGGCGAAGTACACGTTTACCCGAGTCTACTGTATAGACATGAAAAGAGCTATCCATAGCGCTCAGGATTGCTGTAAATCTGGACGAAATAGAATAGAATTAGGTATGTCCATATGTATCTATGTAGATGACTATGTAAGGAAGAAGAACGGCTTGTAATAAATTGATATGGAAATGTTTGTGTGGTTTTCGGAACATGGAAACTGCAAACGAAAATGCGAAAAAGTGAATCTGAAAAAAATTATCCCTGAAATATTTTTTTTTCTTTCAATATTATTAATATTCAATTCAATAAAAAAAGTTTCAGCGGCCAGGGAGGGGCGGTCGCCCCCCCCCCTGCCCCCCCTGGCTACGCCCATGGTTCCCTTGATGGACCCAAAGACAGAGGCAGACCGAAGAACACTTGTATGTGTCAAATGATAAAGCAACAACAACGTATTGGTCTCGGCGATGACATCATCCATGATAGAGGTGCCTGTAGAAATATGCTGAGATATTACCATCAAAACGGGCGATGTGCCTACACCGCAGGTCGGGCAACGCGCAACCATGGAGCGGTATAAAGAACGAGGCAAGGAAGAAGAAGAAGAAGACAAAGGGTTTTTTTTTCAGCCGCCGGCGCCGTTTCAAGTTTCAACATGCTTTTGCCAGTAAAGTTTACTGTCGAGGATTACCCCAAGGTATTTGACATGATTCCCAATTGGTAGAGGGTTTTGTACATTATCAGACGTCTGAGTTCAGCTCGATTTCAATTCCTAGAGAATGGGTTGACTCGTAGCCCGTTTCCACCATACCATTCTTGAAGTATTTTTAGTGCTGGTTCGAGTAAATCAGGTAGTGTTTCCTCAAACAAACCCTTTACCATTATAACCACATCGTCGGCATATGCCTGTACGGAAAAGTCATCAGATGACGATCAACATACAAGCCTACACTAAAGTATAATAACATTCAATGAACGCGGAAAAGCTGCTTCTGAAGATGCTCAGAACTCAGTACTGACGGTTTTAAATAGCTTAAACGAGCCTATAGCCCATTTTATTTCATCTTGAGTTAAGATTAGCCTTGCTGTTCTCCAGTCGGAAGAATTAGCTCGGTGCAGACTGTCTTCATTTATCAGTATGTGGCATCCAGAAAAGTGGGTCCTAAGAAGTAGCTCGCCCGTCGTCAAGGCGTCAGTCGTGTGGCACCTATCAGGGTGCTTTATGGTGCGTAGGTGCTCAGTGTCAGTAGTAATAAACTAATTTTGAAAACTACGAATTTCGTAGAAATTCGCAAAAAAAAAAACAATTTTGTACATTTTGTTTCTGTTAAATTTTGGCGAGCCATCGTGCTCGTCGTTCTAAATTATGATTAGTTTATTTTTTATTTTATACATTTCTATCAACCACGGTAATTATCTAGAAATTTCTCTATTCTTTTGGATAGGAATCATTTGACAAAAAATCTATCTGAGATGAAAAATTATCTTGCATAATTGATTTTTTTGTGGAGAAAAATTAGCTTTTCGTGGGAAAAGTACAAATTAGAACATTTCGCATTAGTTCGCAAAAATGAGCAAATTTTGCAAAATTCGCATCTATTTCAAGAAATTTCCGTACCTCTATAGTTATAAGTAATCATTTTTTCGTAACCACTTCAGATTGGAGTATATTTTCTGCTCTGAAAAATTCCCTCCTCTCCCCCTTATATTCTAGGATGAAAAGATTAAAAATTACTCACCAAAAACTGAAAAATTCTAAATTACAACTGTTTTTTTTTCTGTTTTCACCAAATACTCCAATCAACGGGGAGATTTTACCTTGCAAAAATTGAGGATGACTCAAATTATTGATATGTTATAAAGACAGGTGGGGTAAGTTGAAATCCAAGTTTGCGTCACTTTCCCCCAGTGCTCCCGCCGCTATCTTGAAAAAAAAAACATCTAAAATCGGCTCTTTTATCAGTTTGTGGTCTATAACTCCTTCCCAGTGACGCAAACTTGGATTTTAACTTACCCCACCTGTCTTTATAACATATCAAAAATTTGAGACATCCCCAATTTTTGCACGCTAACCCCTATTATTTCGTCTCTATTGATTGGAGTAAAATTTATTTTTGTGTGAAATGCATCAAATCAAATCAAAAATCCCTAAATAGTTCAAATCACGCCAGGATTAAGAAATGGACTCATCAGCAATAACTGAAATTACATTAACAGATCAGTTACAGAAATATGGAATATAAAAGCAATTAAAACGAGACTGAGGCTAATTTCGGGCGTGGCCGAAATTTGGATACCCTTCGCTCTCCTTGGGCTAAACGTTTTTTCGGGCTTACCTACGACTTGTATTTAATCCCCCCATTCCCATTCTTTTCCTTCTGTCTTCGCAAAAGTTCCGTTGCGTCGGCAAAGCAATATTTGTGTGGGGTTTGGCTGAAGTGGGCAAATAAAAATATTTACTCAGAAAATTTTATTGGGGGATGCGGGAGCATGACCCCATAGTACGCTTTCATTTATTTTGACCTTTTTAGTTGCTTTGATAACGACACATTAATTCAAGGTTTTGTGAAATTGGTGTAAACAATGTTTCTTAGAAGAACCAAAATGGGGGTTGGGTTTGTATGGTAGCCCCATGACCCCATGCTCTAACTTGATTCATTCTTACATATGTCTTGTGTCATCAATAGAAATACATTTGTGTGAAATTTGGTTGATTTTGGTAAACAAATAAAAAAGTTTTTTTCAGAAGAACCTAATTTGGGGGATAGGTTTGTATGGCAGCCCCATGACCCCATTGTCCGATTTGATCCATTCGTACATATGTTTTGTGTTATCAATAGAAACACATTTGTGTGAAATTTGGTTAAAGTTGGTACACAAATAAAACAGTTTTTCTTAGAAGAACCTAATCTGGGGAGTTGAGTTTGAATGGCAGCCCCATGTCCGATTTTACCGATTCAAACCAGGCCCGTGCGCAGGGGGGGGGGGCAAATGTTGCCAGAATTTCTTATATACTATTGTTCTCATAAGGCAAAAATGTAACTTCATAAAAATGTAAACTGGCGTTGTTAATTTATACCTTGCCAAAAGAATTTTCTCTTTCTCTTTCTCCGCTAGACACCATCCAGTTCCGGACAGTTCAAGCACATTCGTGGTAGAAACTCATAAGTGTCGGTATGCAATCCGAAAAGCGGTATTTTCCCTATACCGTACGTATTGTAATTCAAAGATAAATGTAACCGCGCGGCATGTGTAGATTGTAGTGGGTGAACTATTGTTGGGCATTGCAGGGGATTTGTTGTTGTTGCGACATTTCAAGGCTTTAGCTGCCAAGGTTTAGAGGTTACATCCGTCAAAAGATGAGATTTTAAGATGAAAAAATCAGCCATTGTACTCTATTCCGATTCCTTTATCAACCTCTATAGGAAAATGCATACTAATGAAATGACTCAGCATGGGTTTTAGGTAGTTTTTTTTCCCAAATTTCATTAAAATCCATTTAAAACGACGTTACAAGCCGTGCTCTGTGGCCATGATTGTTCGGTCACTACTCTGTGATATAGAGATTCATAGAGAGAGAGAGAGAGAGTTTGTAAACTCGTCATGACCCGCCGCAAATTTATTATTCCGAAGAAGATGATAAGAAACATTCTTATTGTAGAATAATAAACTAACAATGCGACTAATAAGTGGTATGGCTGACAACCGTATCACACTCCGAATGTTGTTGTCTTTGTAACGTTGACGATTTCACATGCCACACGGTAGTCGTCAACGCACTATCCTCCACTAGGAGTTAGGGTAAATCAAGGTAGGTAAAAGCCTAGGGGAACGACATGGCATCCCTATCGTAACTATGAAGAATCCTTATTCTCCTCGTGAAATATTGCCACCAGGTTTAGATAAGATTTATACCTCAGGCTCGTCCTTTGGTATTTGGTTTACTATAATTCGGTGACTCACCCCTCGCTCCGCTCAGATCTCACACTGTCAGTCTCGCATTAAGGTACGTGTTCGTAGAGACGACTCTTGGGATGATCGCTCAGCGATCGTAGTTTTGCATCCAATTCCAAGCCATATTTGCATATTTTTGTAATGGTTTTACTTTCAATGTGTCGACCATAACATGTCTGTATAGAATATATGCGCGTATAGTGGTCAGAACCGATGGTTTAACTGCGATCGCTGAGCGATCATCACATGAGTCGTCTCTACGAACACGTACCTTTAGAGAATTCGCCAATATTTTTGCGAAGCAGTGCTGTTGCGAAATAGGATAAGACGAAGTGCAAGCGCAGCGAGCAGTGAGCTAATGGAAAGCTAATGGAAAGAGATCTAAATCCAACAAATATTTAGATCTCTGGCTCGTCCATACATTTACTCAAATCCTATAGCTCACGCGCGCTCACACTCTGTCTGTCGTGCATTAGAAAAACTGCCAATATGTTTGCGACATAGACCTCGGACCTGGAAACTGGATATATGACTCTGGATTTGCTTGACAACCGAATTCCGCTAGTTTGTGTACAGCATTGGGCTTTTGGGAGTCTGGTCACCTTATTATAGCCTGTATATTTTAAACTTTAAATATACCTTTCAATGAAAAATTTGAATATATAAGTTAAACCCCCCCCCCCCCGCCCTTGGATGATTCCTGCGCACGGGCCTGATTCAAACACACAACTGCCTGCAGCAAAAAGAAGCATTTGTGCAAAATTTCAGCTTCATACCTTTTAAATTGGCCGAGTAAAATGCGTCGTAACAGACAGACAGAGAGACAGACGGACAGACGGACATCGCTCAATCGACTCCCCAAGTCATGCTGATCATATACATATGTATGCTTTTTATATGGTCGGAGATGCTTCCTTCAATGCGTTACAAACTTCATGACAAAGTTAATACATATACTCTTTCACTCTATGAGCGAAGGCCGAAGGATATAATAAATTAATCAATTACCGAATTCGAAAATGTGAAAATTGCCTTGTAATATTGTTACCTTAAAAATGGCTTAGTTTCCTATTTGAAAGAAGTGCCATCATTATGGAGAATGTTTCTTTGTGCGACTGTAATGTGCTTGTGATTGTGAATATTACTGTTTGAAATTAGATCTGTAATACTACCCGATACGTTATTTTTAAAAATTCGAACAATGAAATTTGGATAAATTGATAATTTAAAATCCATTTGGTTCGACTATGAAAATAAATTGAATCTGAAATCCATTAAGATATTTCAGTTAGTTTATTTCGAATAAAAACCGCAATGCCTATTGGATCTTATTGATACAAATCACTCAAAATCTAAACGGTTTTGCCGTAGACCAAAAGCTAAAGTGTACCAATTATGTCTCCGCAGAGTAATTTATGTTTATAAATTTTCTTTAAACAAAAATAGATATAAACTAATGTAGCGGCAATCTAACGTATTTTATTCTAATTAAGGAATAATTTCGATTGTTCATTGTTTCTTGTGCATTCAACAGGTGGTTGATTTTTTTTCGGTTTTACTTTTTTTGTATACGTACGTATTCAATCTTCTTTTCAAACAATATCAATAACTTACTGCCAAACACCTGGCCTGGAGTACACCTGTGATCGGCACATGCCAAATGTGTTTGTATTACCTATTTCGATGAAATAAAGCTCCTGTTTGCCTTGAAGCTATTTTGGCCCTGAGGATATTTGCAGTCTTTAACTAAAATCTTTAATTTGTTTAATAAACAGCCGCGCGCATACATATGTAGTATGGGCATAGTCGTGTATTCAATGTACAGTCTTACCAATTCATATACATACATAATTTATCAATTGCCTCTAGCCAAAACGGCTGCGATGACAATCCGTGTTTCACCCGAAAAAAAATCGTATTAATTTAAAAGATACTACATTTCATCGTATTTCTCTTGTTGGCCATCTTGCTGGAACAAGTGTTAATATTACGTTACAAATGTATACTTTGATGATACGCATAACAAGGAGTATAAACCAAAATGATGTCATTATCATAAATACATAAATAATATTTATATTATTTCTTAGGTACCAAACTCTGAGATTGTTTTTAATCTTGTTTCATTGTTTTTGTATTCAACTTCTGTTTGGTTGTCGTTACCAACAGCTAAAACCGAAAAAAGCAAAAGAATTTAAAATTTGTATAATGACTTGCGATGATTCTAACTGCCCTGCTGAGAGTTGTAACTTTTTTTTTCAAATCTCGACCCATGCATCATGCTTCTTCTTATTCTTCGGCTTACTCAAAGTATATGTATTTCGTCCAAGATATATTTATATGTTATGGCCATACAAAATGAATATGATTTAAATTCAAATGGATTTAAGTTATACGGTGGATGTTGAAGATGATTTCACCGGAGGGGGTTTCCTAGCAGTAGGTTGAGTAACTTATATCACCTGAAGCTATTTGGGAGATACCCCTCGACATATCATCACATTTCAACCGTTTGCTCATTTGTATTCATCTTACCTTCATTCTCTGGACATCTATAGGCAATGACTGAGTTTTGGATTGTTGTCGTTGAGTTATTCAACACATTAGCTTTATATGTCGATCGCTCCAGGAGGCTTTCAAATGATGCGATGTGATTGATCCGTGATTGATTGTTTAATAGCAATAAAGGCGGCGCGCGCTTTTGGCTAGATATTTTCAGACAGTAGCTGTAGAATTAACAGCTTAATTATGAGCGGAAAAATTCTGTAAATGGTGTTGCAGATGGCTCAAATATATGTATATTTATGTGAGAATGCGATATCTTTTAAAATAGAAAAATATTCAGGCTAATCTTAGAAAAGGATAATGAAAGCATTTCGATTCCTTTGGAAGGACGACAATTCGCAAGATAGTCTTAAACGACCTAGGTAATTGTTTTGCGTAGCCCTTTCCGTGGCATTGTCGAATAAATTCCAGATTTCACTCGTGTTCTTTTTGTGGGTGGGAGGGCCTTTTTGGCACCATACAACTCCAGCTAAACATTTGTTTCGAAATAAGGTGACATCCATAATATTGGCCTTTAAAGGTAGATGCATAAGATATCTGAAAATACGTAAAGGCTTGTTTTATTCTATTTTGTTTAGGTATACATTTATTTATTAATATAGGCAAGCTGAACAGAACAACAATAATTCTAATAACACAGCACCTTAAGAAACTATAGAACTGGTTTCTAAAGTTATAGAAAAGAAGAGGAAAAATGAAAAATATTATTAAACTAATTGTAGTAGTAAGAAAGCAAAAACGTAAAATTCAAGAATTTAAATAGGTAAGCTACAAAATGCAAGAAATTAATAATTGTACATGCAAAATCGAGTATGGAAAATAGAATATATTTATAATCACTGATAAAATATTAATTTAATTTAGACAACAGAGCGCGCCTGAATGCATAAATGGAAGAAGGCAGCGGACCAAGCTCCAAATCGTCGTAACTGCGCATCATTCTGATAATAGACGAGTTCATGTAAGTGGAAAGACAAACAGTTGGGGGGTTAAAAATGGCTACACTACGAGTCCTATAACTGGGAAGTCTATACACAATATCCTCTACTGTAGAAGTAATTATAAGCACTTTGCAGATTTTGTAAAGAAAACAAAGGTCAAGAAAACACCTTCTTTTCTCCAAGGACATAATGTTTAAAAAGATAAGACGGTGAGGATACTGTAGGTAAGATATTCCATATTTAAAAAATAAAGATTTAGTGAATCTATGTTGAACTGATTCTAAGTCTGTTCTGTTTTGTTCTGCAGATGGTGACCAAATAACAGACGCATATTCCAGTAAACTGCGTACAAGCGAAAGGAATAGTCTTACAGCAGTGCCAATGTTACGAAAATCACTGGAACATCTTAATACGAAACCAGAAAGTTTAGATGTTTTAAGAACCAAATTTTCAATATGGACGATGAACTTCAGCTTAGTTTCAAAGGTTACGCCTAGGTCGTCAACTGTTGAAACACATTTAAGAGGAAGGGAATTAATTTCATAACGATAGGAAAATGGAAAAGGTTTAAGGGAATATATCATCTGAGCACAATTAGAAACATTTAGGTGCAGACCGTTCCTAAGGCACCATTCAGATAAGGTATCCAGGTCGGCTTGCAACCAGATAGCGTCATCCAGCCTTGAAACCGACGTGAATAGCTTGCAATCATCAGCATAATAATAAAGAATGGTTTTTCAGAAGTGGAGGCAGGTCATTAATAAAGAACAAAAAAGTAATGGGCCTAATATTGACCCTTGAGGTACCCTAGAGCACGGGTAAAACGGCAAAGAAACCAAATCTTTAAAGGCGACTATCCATAAGGTACGAAGCTAACCAACCTAAAAGAATGGGAGGGAAACCAGAAATGCCAAGTTTATGAAGAAGGATACCATGATCCACTGCGTCAAACGCTTTAGAAAAGTCGGTGTAAATCACATGTACATCGCAATGTTTATTGAAGGACTTTCCTACATACTCGACAAACTCAACTAAATTTGTGACCGTTGATTTGCCTGCACAGAAACCATGTTGGTTCGAGACAATAAGATGGCTGAAACAATCCCAAACAAGGTTGAATATGATACGCTCAAGAATTTTGGAGCAGGAGGACAGCAATGAAATGGGGCGATAATTTTAAGCAATGGTTGAATCACCTTTTTTCGGAATGGGAACGGTATAGGATAGCTTCCAAAGGGAAGGGAAAACCCCTTGTCTAATACTCTTGTTGAAAATTATCGCAAGAGGTAAGCATAAAGACAGGCTGCACTTCTTTAGGAAGTAATTGGAGATTCCATCGGGACCAGAAGAAGAATTGTTTTCAAATGATGCAATAATTGTGCCCACATAAGCTTCTTGAATATTAGGGAAAAAAGGAAGGTGATTATGTGATTCAGGAAAAGTAGTATAAGCAGAAGAGTTAGAGGTTTGACTAAAATGGCTAGCAAAGTACCGGGCAAACAATTCACATATGTCTTTTGGATTGCTTGCAGTTACCTGGTCGAATGAAAGGTTAGAGGGATGTGAAGATGACGAGCGCATATTTCGAACATATGACCAGAACAGTGTACCTTCGCCTTTGTTGACGCTGTTTTCTATGCTAATAATATGTAAGCATTACGTGCTGCCATTATCATTTTTTTCGTTTTGGCTCTAATTCGACGAAATACAATTAGGTCACAGTTTCTGTTGTAACGTCTATAACGGAAACGAAATTTGGTTCTTTTTCCTTATAAGCCTGTGCAAATAAGGCGTGAACCATATAGGACCAATGCGAGGTTTAGTGGAGTAAAGCGGAACGTTTTCCTGTATGACTTCGTATAAAATATTATAGAATGCATCCACCGCAGAGTCGCAGTTAAGATCAGCAAGGACGCTCGACCAATTAATCCGACTCAATTTAGCATTAACCCTAGAGTGGGCGCGCTATGGGCGGCAAAATCCCTCACCAAAAAAACCTTAATAATTCGTAAAATAATTATTCGTTAAGTTTGCGCTTTTCAGTAGCTGCCCCTATTTTCATCCAGAACTCGTGTCGAAAGGCTGTACGTCGTCAGTGGGCGGAGTGGGGCTGGAGAAGGAGGTTGTTACCATCAGGCGGCAATTTGCTCATCGCACGCCTTCTCAAGTAGGTAAAAATATCTCATATAAAAAAAAACATATTTTTGGCAAAGTTGGAATTTTGGGTATTTTTTATGATGCATTTATTGTACTAACTATAATAACGCTGTTAATTTCCTTTTTTATGAGTATTACATACGATAATGTAGAGTATATTAAAAGTCTATTAAAATGCGTTGCGTTTTCGAAAACCTTTTATAAACCGAAGTTCTCAAAATATGTAGATTTCAATGAACATGTAAATTTGTCATTGCTTATTTGTGTTTTACTTAAATCTGAAGAAAATAAATTAATTCAGTTGCCTTATTCCTACTTAAAATGGTCACTGAAAAGGAGCGGCAAAATTCTCCCCACGCGCCCACTGACGTTTCTCGGAAAGACGCGCCCACTCTAGGGTTAATTACTTCATAATTGGCCTTGAAATAATTAAACCGTGGAAGTTTATTTTTGTGCCGAGAAGGAGAAATGTTGAGGAGAAGTTCGTGAGAAATGGCAGGATGGTAAGAGTCACAGGGAACATAGGAGATTGTATGGTTTGAGGGCGATAAGCACGACAAAGGTAAATTGCTGAGTACAAGGTCCAACGTTCTATTCATGAAGTTACGAACAAAATTGAACTGCAATAAGCTACACAATTCCATGAATGACGACAGATACAGGACTTGCGAGTTAGAAGAGGCCTGTTCGAATCAGGATAGCTAATGTTAATAAGATTAGAATAGTATGCAAAAAGATCAGAGAATACAGAATTTGGAGAGGCACACGGAACGTATACGCAAGAAAGTATGAGCGCCGACGAACCTGAAATTTGAACTTTAATGGTAACACAGTCAAAGGGCTCAGACTCTGTTGATGAGATAAAAGAACATACTACGTGGCCTTTGACGGCAATGAGTACACCACCTCCATTTGATTTACCAAAAAGATTAGTATTTATGTCGCAACGAAAGACAGTGAAGCCCTGCAATAGCTCCCCATTATTGATATTAGAGTTAAGCCAAGTTTCTGTAATGCAAATGAAGTCGTGAGAACAAAGTATAGCAGATGCGTTAAAGATTTGGAGCTCAGTCCTTAAGCCGCGTACATTCTGATAGTACATAGAAAATTCCTTTTTTTTTTAAATTTTGTTAAACGACGCCTGGAAAAATTTGTTTTATTCTCATATTTCTTAACTAAGATACCATGCGGCCAGAAGTTGGGTTCGCAGACCGGTTAATCGTCATGAATAGTTACTTTGAAGGAGGCAACAATGCGATTAGGTATATTGTCCTTCTTGAGTTTTCTGACGTTCAAGATGGCAGGCTCATATCCGATCTTCTTGATGATGTAATCCTTAACCTCAGCCTCAGTGGTGTCGTACGAAAGTCTAGTAATGAAGACTTGAGTCTTCTTCTCAAACTACATTGAGATGATGAAGCGGTTGGCGAACGACCCTTATGTTGCTGTGAAGTAAGCGAAATTTGTGACGTACCATTTGTCGATGCACTCTGAGAACCCTTCGTGGGAACAATTGTTGGCGTCGTCTGTATGTTTAAATTAACAGACAACGGATGCTGGTAGGAAGAAACGGTAGGTTGTCGAGGCGAAAGATGATTCGAATGAAGAACAGATGGCGACAACGAGGCAGAAGATATCAACGCAGTTGGAAGTGAAAGTGTAGGAGACGCTGACGGATGAAATAGATGCTGCTGATCCAAGTGAATGTTCGGCGAAACAAAAGGCGAAGTTGCTAATGCAGAATGCGCCGAAGGCAGCACAAAAGATGATGGATCTTATTGAGATAGTGATGCCGGGGATTGCAGAATTCGAGCATCGTTAGGCAAATGTTTCGACGAAGCAAGTTGAAGCTGGTGAAAAATTGACTCGTTTGACGGAGTTAGCAGTTGAAGTTGCGGTTGGGATTTCGAGAGGCCCTTGGAACTGAGCTCAAGTAGCTGAGGCTTGTTAACGTGTTGAGATACCTCATTCCTCTTCTGAGCCTTCTGCTGACGGAGTCGTGTGGTGACACCAATATGCTCAGAGGATATGGAATCGGCTCCCGTCTTAGTAGAAATTTTGTTGGGGCCAGTATCGTCTCTGGCGTCAGAAGTAATAAAGGCCGCAACGTTATCGAAAGAATTTTGAAGACGAGTCAAAACGGCCTGGAAGTCGGTGGTTATACCCCCATGTGTCTGTCTTGTCTGTCAGTAGCGATTCAACCATCCGACTCACCGAGCGGTTGTAGTTTTACCGATTGCGGCCAATAGATGGGTACTTTCGGCAAGTGTCTCAGAGCATAGATGTTGCTGCGTCCATTCTATTTCGGTTCTCTGGCTGTTTCTCTGGCTGTTTCTCAAACACCACTCAAGTAAATTCTTCATGCGCTGTAGATCCCAATATTGAAACTCTTTTCATTTGTATTGTTTAAATCACTTCACTTTTTTTTTTGTGATCTCTATGAAATGTGTGCATATTCATATATTTATAATTCAAAGTAGTTAATAAAACAAAAACAACCTTCATCAATTAAATAAAATAAATATGTAATTGAATAAAAATGGCTACCTTTAAAATCGTATGAACAAATTACGGTTGAAATATCGATAAAATATTTTTAAAGGTCAAATTGACTTTATTATTTTTATCATTGTATCTTTTTTTTTGACAAAATCTCACAAAAATTTGTACAAGATTGTTATGAGCAAGCCTGTCTTTGAAAAACAAAATTCTAGGTTTGCCACTTTTGCCTGGAGGTCTGGTGTAATTGAAAAAAAGAGGAATTTTTTAGCCAAATTTTTGTACTAATATTTTTTAATGAAAAAATTGAACTGGCTACTGGTTATATCGAAACTTAATCATCGCAATCACCATCGTAGCAATTTAAATCGGAAATCAAATGATTCTTTGCTAGGTAGAGTTCTATGAAACACCATTATTTCACCTAGAGCCATTAGAAAGATATTAGCTCAAATTCGGCCCCGTTTTCGTTTGTTCCTATAAACTTTTTTTTGCTCATGTTGTACGAGATATTTACGAAAACTATGCCTTTTCCAAAATGCGCCTACCACTTGACCTTACTTTGCAAATAACCCGACACACACATTTTTTCTTCAAAACCCCACGGGTACACTGAAAAAAATCATCATAATATTAATGAACTAGGAGTATAAACTTATTTTCATTAGCATGATGAATTAGTTCATATTAAATAAACCTTCTCTTCTTTAAAATAATACAGAGTTCTTGTCTTATGAAACACCGGTCGTTAGTATAACGAACACAAGATGTCAACTTAATGAAAAGCGGTCATGAACACAATGAACTACCATAGTAGAATCTTATACATTGTACATTCCGGGTATGGTATATCACTATCGCTTTAAGTGTATTTTATAAACATTCGTAACGTATAGTCTGGTTGATGTAGGTAGGTAGCGAGAATGTCTTCAAATCGATATTTTCCAAATTTTGTAAAAAAATCATGGAAAACCAAACTCCGTATTTGTACAGCATTGGGCCTTTGCGAGTCTGGTCACCTTACCTTTGGCCAACTATCCTCAAATTGAAATATGCTTTGGGGCATCTAACCCATAGCTTGGGCGTGGGGAAAATAGCTACTAACGGATGTAGGAAAACATATACTCGTATAAAATAACACCGGGAAATAGTGCTTTATCTTGCTAAATACCCAAAACAAATAGTGGGGCAACTATCCAATTTTTATCCTATTTTATAGATGTATTTAATAGTAGATTTTTCTTTTTTTAAGGTTTTCTTAGCACCGTAGACTGCACCAGGGTGATACCCCCCTTTCTGGCGGCAGAAACACTAACAATTTAGGGTTGCCGATTCCAAATTTTATGTTAAAAAAGATTAGTATCCCGATTCATTCTTGGGTGGGCAACCCCAAAATTCGTTTCTTTATCCCAAATTTGGAATCAGTGACCCAAAATTATCTTTGTGTCGCGAAAATATGGGTACCATCGTGGTGCGGACAACCCTAAATTGAATTTTCCGGTTTTTGACCTCAAATTTTGAATCTGCGCCCTAAAATAACCGATTTGAAAAGTATTTCCCGCAAGTATCACTTAAATCCACAAAACGTTTAAATTACAATTTTCAATCATTAATTTTAATGTTTTAATTTGTAATTTTAAATTTTTGAATTTAATTTGTTTTTAAAGATTGAAGAACGCTTAATAAAAGCATGCCAGCAAAGCTATAAAGGTAATTTGCCTGAAGTCTCCACTATGCAGAATTGCGTATTTAGAACAATTCATACAAATCATAATATTTTTTCGGAAACTACACTTACGGACAAAGGTATCGACTTAACCTATAATGGCCTAAATAGTTACGTGTTTTTTGAAAAGTACGATAGTTATCCATAAAAGTCGTATGTGATTTAAAAGTTTGGGGTTCTATAAAAAATCCAAAAAGACAAAATACAAAAAAAAAAAAATTAAAAATCCACAAAAACAAAATTCACAAACACAAAATCCATAAAGTCATAATTGACATAGTCAAAATCCATAAATTCGAAATCCACACAGTCAAAATACATAAAATTCATATTCACAGTAGAAGCAAGAATTTACATCAGTTTGCTTATCACAATTGACTATGTATTGAGAATATTTATGTACGTTATTTATTACGTTAACTAGACAATTACCAAATCCCGGAGCCGGAGCATATGCGCTTTAGCTGAAGACACGGATAAGGATTCATCCGTAGCATACACGCTTTAGCCGATGACACGGAGAGGAGTGCACCCGGACCATAAGCGCTTTAGGTAAAGACAGCTCCTTCTCCGTGTCTTCAGGGTTTGGTAATTGTCTAGTAAAGCGACTTTTCTGAAAATCAATCTAAAACTCTAGGTTTTTTCTTAAAAGGTTCCTTGGAAAAATTAGTGTTTTTAAAACTTATATTCCAAATGTCCGGACCAGATTTTTTGCTGATCATTGATCAAACGCTACAAATATATAGGTACAGTAGAAGAATCTTAATCACCTTCCGGGAAACGAAAATTCCGATCTCCCTCTCACCGCTCGCTCTCACCTCTAGTTTTTCACTTAAAAAAAAAGCTAAGCTTTCTCAAGCTCCGCCACCGGAAATTAACGTTTTGAACGATTTCATGATTATTTTTGTAAAAAAGAAAACAAAACCCGCACTGGCATCACTGAATCGGAGCCCACGCAATAAGCATTAAAAAAAATTATGGATTTTGTCTTCATGGATTTTGACTTTGTGGATTTTGATTTTATGGATTTTGACTTTGTGCAGGGCCGGATTTCCCATATGGGCAACCTGGGCAGCTGCCCGGGGCGGCAATTTTTGAAAATATCCCTTGGTTTTAAATTCTGTGAAAAAGCATTTTGGAAACTCGAAAAGAAGTTGATATAATTAGACATACATTTTAATTCCGTCCTTCTAATTTATTCATGTTAGGTATATTCCAGGGCACCCAATAGTAAATTCAACTGAAACTCAACTGAAACTCAACTGGTCGCACGTAGTTCAGTGAGGATAGAAGTAGAAAGTATTTTCGTTACGCATTGAATTTAACTTAAACAAGGGAAGGGATCTAGCATATACTTCAGTGTCCACTTTAATAGGAAGCCTTGAGTAGCTTTTGTGTGCAATAATCAGGGATCCGGAGCGGCTCAATTTTGTCACTCCGCAACCGTTCGAAGACATTATCTGACAGTATCCTTTCGTACGATATAAATAATTTAAATTTAGCGCAAATGTTGTTTAAATTGTACAAATCTTCCATGTAATTAAAAATGGAATAAATCAGGCTAAAATGTCAATTCAATACTTTTAATTTGAAAAACCTAGAAGACGACCAATTGTTACAAAAAAAAAATGGCTCCACTTTCTCATGCAAAAACTGTTCTTCGCTTCGCTCATTTTCTCCGGGAGTTTGATTCGCGTCGACCCTCTCCGCTCCGGAACTGTGTAGCAGCCAAAGAATTCCTGGACCTACATCATAAACATGTATCAATACATGATTTCCCCACTATACGACTCGTCAAATGGAGGGTATCTGCCGTCATCGTCTTCACCATTGCTCGTAAACTTGTATAAAAAAATTAATTTTTTGTTTTTTTTTTTAGAAAAGAAACAGAACTCCCCTGCCAAAAAATCATACTACATACATGACATGACGCTAATAAACAATTTTAGTTGTTGAGGTTAGGTTTTTCGTTAATGACTTCTAAAACGTTGAAAACTGAACAAAACCCTCCGAAAGTGGAAAGGTATTTAGAAAATCTTCTAAACACATTCTGAAGAAAGTCGATGTAATGGATCTGCATCATTTCAGTTTTAATGTTGTCGTCATTGGAATTTCAATGCTTTTTTAAACAAAGTCGTGAGGGGTCCAAACTGCAAACTCCACGAACCTTCCCATGGACCTTCAACTTGCCCCATCACTCGGAAGCACCATATTGTCAAGCAAACAAAATTACATCGGTCACTCGCGCAGAAATATTAAACGTTCTTCTCACATACCACACCACAGGGAACGTTTTGCCTATAGCATGTGTATGCGACTACTACTACTTTCAAATTTAACCAGTGGCGGAGGGCGGCTATTTAGCTACTGCCCAGGGGCGCCATAGACGCTAAATCCGGCCCTGACTTTGTGGATTTTGACTTTATGGATTTTGTCTTTATGGATTATGACTTTTGGATTTTGACTTTGTGGATTTTGTATAGAACCCAAAGTTTGAAACCTTGCCTACCTGTTGGTACCCTTTTTAAAAAAAATGCCACTTGTAACAAAAAACTCAAAAAAATTTAAATTTATGGTGGCTAACTGTCAGGTAAATGACCCCTACAAAAGTGCCCGTAATAGGTTTCTCACTATCAGTTGCATCTGGAAAGTTAGCTTACTTACATCTAAGGTAATTTCAATCACTGTTTGGATACGGCGCCTGATCAAGCGGCTCAAGTTGTAGCCCTATTGTCTGACGGTTTTAGTCATCGAATCGTCGTTCGCCGTCTCGGAATAAGTCAGCCTGCTGTATCCAGAGTTAGCAGGAGATTTCGAAAGACTGGTAGCTTTAATTCGAGACCAAGAACGGGCCGCCCTCGATCCACTTCAGAGCTAGACGACCGTTTCATTGTTACAAGTACGTTACGAAAGCGGTTCCTCACGGGTGTTGCTGCGCAGCAGAACCTCAGGCGTGTTCGCGGAGTAGCCGTAAGTACCCGAACATCCATCCTGCGTCTACTACGCTTCGCCATTAGGAGTACCTGAGCTATGCAGCCATAACCTCCCTCCCTTGCGGGACGACGAGATTTATCCGGCTTAAAGCCGGAATGGTGTTCTCCGCCGGGATGCCTCCCTTTGGATCCCCACCTTGGGATGCGACTCTAGCTGGTCGACTTGTCTATCACCACGAACCCCCTCGAGTCCAACGCCTAGATGGGTAGGGACCATGGTCCCCTGGGCACGCCCATCCCCGAGGTACACTATTCGCTAAAGATTTCTCTATAGAAGGTGTGATCCTCCTTTGGCCCCCTTTCGGAAGACCTAACGAATTCGGACGCCTCCGCAGGATCGTTATGCCTGTTTACTACTCGTCTGCTTAAAGCAGACTCATAGCGCTACCGTTCACATAGGTTTGGCCTCCGTCCGTTTACTAAGTAGCAATTTGATTCGGGCCGTGTGGTCATCAATCCACAAGCCAGCTAGGTATAGGCGCAAAGGCCATTCTCCCTAACTGGCCCCTTCGAGGCTTGGGTTCTGCGAAGCCGCCAACTCCGAGACTAGACACGTACGCTTATATGTGGTTTCTCCCCTACGAGGAAGCACTGCGTCGTGTGAGCTTGTATAGCTGACTTTTTGAAGGAATAGGGAAAAAGTCAAGCTATGCTGTGTCACCCATACATGACGAGCTCGGGAGCTCGGGACCGTCAACTCCCGAAGGTCTTTTGTACAGATCCACGCCATGGCGTATCAACCATACCAGGGGCCTCCCTGCGCTGCTCGGGTCCGTGGTGTCGCAACTCACCAAATATGTGTGTCACATGAACACACTTCCCCTGCGGGACGTAAGTACCCGGGTGAGGAGACGATTGAGCGAAGCGAATATCACTGCAAGACGGCCTGCCACGGTCCCCAAATTGACTGCACGACACCGACAAGCGCGCCGAGATCATCCGAATTCTACAATTACGTTACGTTAGGGACTCAGTATTGTACACTGACGAGTCGAGAATGTGTGTGCATGGCAGTGACAGAAGATGCAGAGTCTACAGGCATCCGGGTGAGCGATTTGCGCAGTGCTGTTTCACTGAAACGGTTGTATACGGCGGCGGTTCCTGTATGATGTGGGCTGGCATTTTCTTAGAGGGAAAAACGGGACTCGTATTCGTGCCAGAAGGAGGGCTGACAGCTGATCGATACGTTAACGTTACCGATATTCTCCGTGCCCACGTTGTGCCCTATGCAGCGAGAACTTCACTTTGATGCATGACAATGCCGGGTGTCACGCATCGCGTCTCACTCGGCAGTTCCTGAATGTAGCAAATATGTCGACACTTAACTGGCCTACACGCAGTCCAGACATCAATCCCATTGAACACTTATGGGGCGAGCTCGAGAATTGTTGAGCCAAAATTCCAGTCCCTTCGTCCACTGAAGAATTGAAGGCAGCCTATTAGAGGAGTGGAACGATATTCCTCAATATACCATCAGCAACTTGATCAGATCAATGAAGAATCAACTGGAAGCTGAAATTAGAGCATTACCAAATACTAAAATAATAAATACTTAAGTTATTTTCCAACACTTTTTGTTTTATTTTCAAAAAACCTAACCACAAACCATTTTCATACTTTCCCATTTTCCCTACGATTTCGTTCAACGAGCATTAATTTTGAAAGTACTCACCAACTATTGGTTGATATGGTATCAACATAAAGCTGAGGTCCCAAGTTTTCTAATGACATACGATTTTTATGGATAACTACCGTAATTAAAAAAAAACACGTAAAAATATACGCGATTATAGGTTCAGTCGATACTTTTGTTCGTAAGTGTATAAATGTGTCATTTCAGTCAGATTAAGCAGAACGTAGGAATGTTTACATTATAGAAAGTGGCAGTGTCCCTCAACATACCCAGCGAAAGGTCTTCTTCGAATTTGCATTGCATTCTGCAAAACTTTCTCGAAACACACAAGTGCTGAAAAATTTGACGATCTTACGAACTTTTCCCACATTCTAAAATTATATTTTATAATCCCATCTAGACGGAAAAATTACGCAAATTATACAACAGTCGCTAATTTTTCACCTCATTAATACAGCATGTGGCTGGTTGACTTGTCATACATACGCGTTTCCTTTTCACGTCCTTCGCAAAAGTAAAACGTTCCCTTCAACAAGTTTTTGTTTTCCTGAATACATTTTGGCACTTTATCATAAATCAAGTGCATTTTTGGCATTTTATGCAGATTATAGTAATTTCGTAAAATAAAAATTAAATGTTCGTATAATTTGCCTTGAATGAGGGACGAAGAGTTAATTGTGTTTCAGGAAAGACGTTTGCACGTCTATCCGTTCAATCAATCTCATAAATCTTTTTCCGTTCCACAATTTGATTGAGAGGATATTTTTGTTAGCGTCGTCGTTGATGCGATCTTTAAATTCGGGCAATTTTTGGCAATGATTTATCGTATTGAATTAATCGTAGACGAGGACGATTGAGGTGGTTTTAGAGCGATTTTGAGTATAAGCGTTGGTGGTTAAGGAAGTGAACAGTATAGGAAATTGGATTGGGGATTTTCTTTTTTGTAAAGATGGTTAGTCTTTATAAAAAATTTTAATTATAGTTAGAGAATTGAAAAAATGTAGAATTACTTTCCCAGGCTAAAACAGATAACAGGTATAAGGTCGCATGAATAAAAAATTTATAAGCTTAATGCTTGGCTAAACGGGACCATTTATTGGTAAGATCGACCAAGCAAGATATCAACGTTTTGTTTATTTTGTTTGTTAATTTATAGTTGACTGGTATTTTTTGACAGGAGCAAATTTATCGTTGAACTGATAGAAAATCTTTTATAAAATTAAATTTTCCATTCGATCTTAAATATGAATATTTAAAAATCAATATAAATTTAACGTTTAACAAATACATAAATGCATTTAGTATTAGATGACTGCGCAACTCTGTTATCGTTTCATATAAAAATGCACTCCACACAGTTGCATTAATCCTCGTAAGGACCAGTTATTTCCAGATGAATTCACATGCAAACATCAATTCATTTCAATCGCATTGTTCACTTTTACATACATGCCACAATACATTGCTCACTTGGCCATACCTTAATTGAGCATGCAATTTCTGTTTTATATTTTCCATAAAATTTCTTAAAATTCAGATACGGTTCGAGATTATCAATTTATTTTTGGCAATGTCGATTTATCGATTTTTATCATCTTAACAATAAAACTCCTTAGATAAAAATTCTCACAAGGATTTTGTGGGATAATTGACGATGGATAATCTGCACCCGCACTTTCACTGTACGGACACTCCTTGGCCAGGAACAGGTAGTCTATAGTGAATGTTTTCAGCATTGAATTTTTCTATTCTATTTGAAATTCATATAGCGCAACATGATGATGTTGGATTTAATGGTGAATTAGCGTAAATTGGATTACTTGAAATTCAATTGACGTATTGGAGAAAAATGTAATCTCTACTTGTTTGCAAGATATATATTGGGTAATAGTAGATAATGTTTTTTTTAGAATCAGATATAATCAAATTGATTTGTTAGTTGAACCGATATTTCTAAATGTGTAAATATATATTTTAAATTTGATAAAATGTACCCCACGTTGCTTATGCACATTTTACTTATTCATATAGGTACGCACAATTAATAAATCTGTAAATATTATAACTCGCCAATAATGCTAACTAGCAACAAAACTATACAATCTTTTCTGTTTTACAAGAATGTTAATGTTTAGAAAAAAAATCTTATAAAAAACTGTCTAATATGGTAGCTTGTGATGACCTAACTGCTGTCAGACTGCATCCGTGGTAATTCAATATGCTTCATGTGCATCATCTCAATAAGCGTGACTCGTCATTCACAAGATCATTAAAAATAATTAGACAAATTAAAATCGAATAAATATTCCTTTGTTTCTTATTCTCCGTCTTTTTACCGGGTCGTAGAAAATCTAAAGTAAATTTCTATAATTCATTCATAAGCCGGTAAGTCTTAATGAGCACGTCTTCTCTCTATCCCGGTCCGTGTAGCGACGTAATAGCGCAGACCATTGGTATTGGATAAAATTGAACCAGGAAAAGCTCCAGCAATCGTTTTACAAAACCCTCTACCACCGCGGATACTGCACCTTGCTCCCTAACGATCTTTTAAACTGTTCATCTTTACCGCTCTATTTCAAATTATAGAAACGCAAAGACCAATGATACTCATAATAACCATCGCAGGGGATTTTCATAGTTTATCTCAAGTGGTATTGTGTTGTGATCCGTGTTATAAAAGATAATAACCGCCGATTAAATATCCACTAAATGAATTCGAAAGGAACCTGTAAAAAACGTATGTTCGCGTATTTTTGATGATATCAATTTTTGCCCCGAATTTCGACTATTATTGGATTTGCTCAAGTATATGGCATTCAGTTCATCACTTATAGCTCCATAATACTAACATCATCAGTCCAAGGTGATGTTCAGAAGATTTGTTTTAAAATGAATTTTGATTGTGGTTCCAATTTAGATTTGGTATGGAACTATACATAAAACGACTCATGATCAAAGACACGAATATGATGCGGAGTGTGCGGTGTCTGTATCATCATAGGTGGAATCGTGATAGTCGTGATCATTTTTGTAGGCGCCGCACGCAACATTTCATTTTATTTCGATTCGATTTTGGAAATAATTTTTGATACGAAATAGCACTCGTGATATGGCTGTTAGTTCTTTGCTAAAATGCATTTAATTCTTAGAAATGAAAAGAGACGTAAAATGAGCGGTGGTTAGTTGAATTAAAGTCAACTTTGGGACGAATCAATGTTTCTGTTTTATCTTGCTGCGGGATTTTACAAAAAGAAGCGCGTCCGTTTTTTTCTGTATATTTGTCCTAAATACATATGAAAAATATATAAGTTTCTCTATAACTCTGGCAATGACAGAGACAGTTCATTGCCAGAGTTATAGAGAAACTTATTTTGGTATACTATGATGTCCTTTGGATAAATTTTCAACTAAATTCTCTTCCATGTTTGCAGACTTTAGATTCTTCAATTTTTAATATTAATACCTTTATCTTTATACCGGTTTTTTGTTTTATATATTTTTGAATCACGAATATTCCTGGGGAATAGTATTTTCTGTACTAAATCGAACTCGAATGACACTGTTCGTCCAGCGAGGTTAGTCAAACACGAACATGGTGGCCGTTTAACAGCTCCTTGAATGGAAATATTTTGTAATGTAATTAAATTGTCAATGGCCAAAACCGAAGAAGTAACACGTCTCAAAAAAAAGAGACCCCAAGCATAAAATTGGCAACTGATTTTATAAATGTACATCGGTACAAAATACCGGTAGGTAAGGGATACCTACATAATCCCTAAAAAAATCTTCCCCTTCATAATCCGCCTTCTTAAAAAAATCCGCTTTACAATATCTCGACATTACCAAATCCGACCATTCAAAAATCCCGCCGTTTTAAAATCCCGCTAGTAGATAATGACACAATCCCACCAAAATACTGCCAAAAATTATGTTATGTGATTCCCAGCAATTAAAGCGATACTTTCTTTTAGCATAAATTAGTCGGAATATTTGTTCATTTCATTTCAACTTGTTCGAAAGTTGCTAATTGAACCACTACAGAACAGACTTTAAAAATTGGTGCAAAGTCTCCCGATCATATCTCTCTTACATCATTTTATTCCAACTTCATTATTTCTCACAGTTTTCATGCCCTAAGTGCAGCAAACTAGGGTTAATTTTAGCTCAAATTCATTCAAATTGCTCCTAATATTCTGCAATTTGTGCAAGATGTAAGCAAATTATGCCAAAATCGAGCAAAAATTAATTCGGGTTTTCTGCATATTTAAGGCATTAAAAGTGTTCGAAATAACGAACCTAGAATAAAATAATGTATGAAAGATATGACTATGCGCTAATTGTTAAGATTGGTAGAAGTTGGAGAAAATTTAGATGGAAAAAAAATTGTTTTCGGGTCAAATCACGCAAATTTAACTTTTAAGTAATTGTGGAAATCTTGATTTATCGTTCCATTCTATACACCAACTGCGGTGCATGTCTGTAGTATTTTTGGCATGGCAACTTACCAGCTCTATGGGAACTTTGTCTGTGGGAGGAGAAGAGTCCCCGCGGGAGATATATCGAGTTATTCAATTTCGAAATCTTTGCATTGAAACCTCTAAGCGTCTATAGCTCAGTAGGTTAAGTTGCTGACCGTGTGACTGAAGGTCGGAGGTTCGAATCCCGATTGGGGCGAATTTTTTTTCCGTCAACTTCTTTAATTTTTGTTAATTTTTCCCAAAGTTTTGAGGTTTCGTACAAATAGACACACTCATCAGGTCTTGTCTATCCGTGCATAAGACGACCACTTGAAGAATATGAGCATTCAACACTGGTACAGACCTGCACGGCAAATCAAATCTCTATAGAATTCTCCCGCTATGATTCAGAAACAGAAATGGAAAACACGAGAGAGGCTCAAACGTTATAATTTCTACGCTTCGCAACTAAGTAGATGTAGATGGTAGATGGCGGAAAGAAGGCAGATTACGCTTTGTCGCTCATTTGTGTGCGCCCTCTAAAGTAGAATTCGCTGCGAAATTGGGGCCCGCTCACTTGTGCGTGCATGCACATTGTACCTTCTAATTTTCCATAAGCGGACACAATTGCGTATGAGATTTTGTCCGCTTGGAAGTGTGTCCTTACGCCGCTAATCCATTCATATTTAGTCTTGTACATTTGATGAACTTGGTGAAAAGTGGGACACACTCATTCCCATTTTTATATTAGAACATGTCGGTAGGATATGGACGCTACTTTTCCTACTGGCTAGTTTCGATTTCTTGGGGAATTTTGTTTTTGGGGTTATGATTAAAGGGAAATTTACTTAGAAATTTAAGAAAAAAAAAATACAGAGAGCAATGATTTAGAATGCATTTCTTACTATCAGTCAATCGTTAAAACATAACCCCAATATCGTGTACTATCATTTCATTCTTGCTTCTTTACCGATTTATTTGTACAAAATCTTACTCCCATTGCGGTAAATGTTCAAGTGCCTAGCTCGTCGATTGGTCCATTACGAGCATCAAACTAGAAGTGGGACTGGCCGCTAGCGGCTGATCTCCTAACTGCACTTCTTTTTTGTATTCTGCTCAGTACAAATCAAATTTTTTACATTTCCTCTTATATAAATTGCTGCTTGAGAACTGGAAATGCGTATTACACAGAACTTAAAATCAATAATAAGTATGAAAGGTTCAAACCACCCCGGGTGGTTGGCCATATGGGAAATCCGGCCCTGCCCATTTGTAATGGCGAAAATCGATCCTCAAGGAGTAGGATCAATGCAACAATGTCGAGTTTCTTGCACGCCCTTTATGGTAAAGTATTATTGTCCAATATTCCTTAATAAAGGGTGTTTCAAAAAGAACGCTTCTTAAAGAAGACAGAAAAGTAGATCGACTTTTTTTCCCCAACCGCTAGCTGCAGACCAATCTGGAATTTAATTACTACGGGCCAGTTATTATTTTTCTGTGAGTAGTGACCAGACTTCCGAGAACCTCACGAATTAGCCCGCAGACTAATGGTTGGGAAACATAATGTTGATAGTGCCAGTGCTAGTTGCAGTTTTTACATAGTTTCTAATAGGTAAAATGTCAGGCTTATCATTCATATTTTCCGATCGAAAAACAATTTCAACTACTAAGGTACACAATGCTGATTACAGGCCGGGCCGGCAAGAATGCTGTACATTTTGCTGTACGCTTCTCAATGCTGTACGAGAGGTCTAAATGCTGTACTGTACAGCGAATTGCTGTATGTACGTATGGTCAGCTTACGTTAATAGAAAGAGTATTTGAAACCGAATAAAACGGTTTATCCGAAATTTCAAGCCGTTTCAAAACTGATCTGAAATTTTCTGATTATGTATACCAATTTTATTGATGGCGTTTTTCTCAAATAACTTATACCATCGATTCTATCAGTATTGGTCGATTGTGCAATAAAAGCGGGTCACTAGCAAGAAGAAGAACATACCCATCTAACCGACGCTCCAAAGAAGGAATTATTTTATCGCGTTTTGTTTATATTGGATTTATCCTATATAGATTGAAGAATGCTCAGGAGCCACGAAGTGGAAAGCACTAACCTATTAAGGTGCAAAGGACAGAATAAATGAAGGTAAATTGAAGAAATTCAATTTTCCACACAAAACAGCAAGTTGATTTGGTGGGATGGGAAACGATGAAAAAGCTAAACGCCTCGATTCTGATTACGTCCTTTCAGCAATATTCTGAATTTAACGCACTCTCCTAAGCAGTGGTGGATTTACACATATGCCGCTAGTAGGCTGTTGAGATTTTGCTGCCACTACCGTAGAGCTTGGCGTGCTTAGAAAAGTACGTTAAATTTTGAGTCACTTTTCTAGATATTTGAATCTTAAACTGAATGTATAATGAGGAAATACGCGTTTATCCATTGACAAAAAAAAGTAACAATGAAACTATTGACCAAATTTACAGCTAATACTAGAATGATTCAATGTGCATGTCTAGACAGTTTCAATTTTCGTTCGTCTTCATCATTTTGACAATTGAAACTTGAAATGTCTGCGCTATTGGAGAAACGCATTCATTCTTGAACGAAATTGCCAATGTCAAATATTAACAACTCATCATCTATTCGTACTATTCATGAAAGAATTTATAATTTACTCGTCCTGACCAAAGCCGCGACACATATTTAACGATAAAAATAATGAACAGATCTGGATAGAATGAGACATTGATCTCTTCTGTTCACTTGACGCAATCAATGACATGTTCAATGTTGAAAGTGGATACGGAGCTTGAAGACGATAGGGAAGATGAAAGCGCACATGTGTGGACATAGCCAATGAGTTTCAAGACATAAGGATTTTTAATAAAAGCAAAAGATGCCTTCCAAATTTCTTGGATTGAAGAGCTGTTCTTGTCTCTAATGGAACACTTTCATGCATTTTGTTTCCATCTCCATCCATATACCAGTGGTGGCCCGTGCCTCCTTGCACAGGATGGGCACCTTCACGAAATAAACATCTTTTGGAAAAACCTAAAATTGACGACTTTCCACGCAAAGTTCGCATTGTATTAAATGGAACCATAAATTTCCGCTTCAATTTCACAGTTTTGCAACCATTTTTTAGATCAAGATATTATTTTTTAATTCAGGATCATTTTGTTTTTAAATGCATATAATTTAGACTATCAAATAAATTTGCGGGAACATGCGGATTAATGTTGTGCGCCTTTAGCATTTACAATGTAAATGTACATAGTCTAAAACAAATAAAAAAATGATGAAAGTGCACAACAATAATGTTCATGTTCCCGAAAGTTTATTGTACATTCTAATACATATTACAATAAACACTTCATATTCATTAATCTAATAATCATCACTACACAAGAAACCCCAAATCCTCCCGTGAAACATGTTTTCCTACATAGCATTGAGCCATCATTGGTTTTTTATTAATTTTGACCAGCTCATGGTAACCGCAAAAATTGTACTTTTAAATTGTCTACGTCATCATTATTTTCATTCCTATTACACTGATTCCATTCGAGCTGCTATAGGCCGGCCTACCTTGTCGGTATTGAATTCGATGCCACCGCTCCTAAAAGTTGCATAAATTTCGAATGATTTGTTGTTGTAATCCGGCGTTGATTAATTGAAACACCGGAGATGTTTTTGTGCAGTGGCTCCCAAACAGTAATTGATAGATTCGCGAGAGACTTGGTAGTACTGGAAAAAAACTATTAATATGAATGATGTTGATCTAATAGTCAAAGGTAAAATTTTGTTGTACATTTCTACTGACTACTGATGTTAAAAGATGTGAATATACAGTAAGTGTATTTATTTATATGGTGGGCCGTACCCACCTTGCCCACTATGGCGAGCCGCCACTGTCATATACAAAACTTTCCCCTGCCAATTGCACATGGTACTAAAAAAGTAGTATGCTAGTCATGCTGATAATTCATGTTTTGCCGAAAAATGTTTCCAAATATGGCTTTTTTGCTAAAAAAAATAAAATAAATAAAAGCGCTGAGAACATAACAGAAGATTATCATCTCTATTCGCATTATCGGCTGGAAAAGGGAGATTCAGAAATATTAAATTCAAAAGTGGTAGCGGGCCTTCATTTAGATTCCGAACAACAATAAATTTTGAAAACGTTTCGCCACTGCCTCCGGTCGGGGATATACGTGTGTCCTGTTTCTAATTCTTGTTTCCTATTTCTAATTGGTTTCAAAAACTTCGGAAAATATGTTAAGAAATATGAACTGTATTTTCAGTTTGATATGATGCGCAACATGCCTATCTCCCGGGCAATGATATACTTTTGTCCTTTTTATATCCTTTTCACCAATTTTTTTCTGAAAAAAAAAACAAAACAAAACAGTTTTAGATGGATTTATTTTACATATTCCAAAACAAGAAGTTAGCGAAGGAAATCCATTTTAGCATAAGGATTATAGCAAAAGGATTAAATTTAAAATTCCGATTACACTTCTGGTTCCATTATTTTTGTAATAAAAAGCTTTAAATTGCTGACTCCTTTGCCAATCCAGATTCAATATACAAGAACCACAAGGGCTCTAATCTCTTTTTTTTTTTGTCGTCTTAACGACTTAAACATGCAACCACCTCCTATAATGACATCCTTTACGATATAATAGTCCCTTTGAAATAAATATTCCACTAATTGCCACTTGAAGAAATCAACAAATCGCTTGAGATCAAACGTACATGATGAGACTAA
This sequence comes from Microchrysa polita, assembly GCA_949715475.1. NCBI lineage: Eukaryota > Metazoa > Arthropoda > Insecta > Diptera > Stratiomyidae > Microchrysa > Microchrysa polita. The sequence goes on along the minus strand of OX454416.1, from coordinate 137,993,253 downwards.
CGCTAAAGTTATACGGCAATGACCACTCTAAGGCATCAGCAGGATACCCCGCATTGGACTCGACACAAAAACGAATTGTGGGTGTTGAAGTTCTGCAATTTTTCTGGAAAAAGATCGTGAAAATATTTTTACACGAATGCGACTTTATACAACTCAATGCATGCAGACATATGTGATTATAATTATTATCTTGCACCGATCATATAAGGACTTGAACTCAAGACGTCTTCAGTGTTTAGTCGATAGAAAGGAGAGCGAGGTGCGGAAGATCTTAGCCGATTCGGTTTCATATTGGCATCGTGTCATGATGATATGATACTAAAAAACGCGATAGATAGGTAGATACTCATATAATGTTCCTAATAAAACAAATGGGGAATGACTATCACGTATAGAAAAACGCGAAAAAGTTTCCACTGTGTCAAGATCGCGTTCTGATCTCTTTCGTGTTCGGTAAATTTCAAGTTTAAGCTGTATATTTGAGGATCATCCAAATTAGAGGGTCTTATAAAGTAACCGAACAATTTTCAGATGTTTTTTTTTTCGTTATAAAATAATTATACGGTTTGGTGACTGCATTGAAGCGGAATGTGTCTTAGCCACTAAGACAAGAAATCTTCTTTCGTATGACCATACGAAAAAGTCTATTTACGAAAAATAGTTTGATGCAAACATCATAAATGATACTGATACGTGTATACTTACGTGTGGCGTGGGGCGCGGTATTGACCCGGGATTTCATGATTAATAGAGGTCGTACGGTGTTTAGATTTATCATTATATGTTTTTGATCACTCGGATGCGAGATCGCAAAGACGATCTGATGATGATCTCTGTTGTTGTTTGGGGTTTTGGACTAATGGTTTTTTAAAAGGATGAAATATCTCATGAGTGGAGGATTGGAGAACAGTGCTATGATACCTATGTCTGTGGTAGGCGCCAGTCTGCGAGTACTATGTGTACTTGGATAAATGTGTATTCATTGCCAGTGATCAAGATCAAGGGTCAGGTTCAAAACAGTAATGTTTACACCTATTAATTAGATGCGGCTTTTAACGAGTGATCATACTTCAGACGGATATTAATGATGTCATTCAACGATTCATTCATATTGAGTGCGTGTTTACTTTTTATAATTAGTTGTCTATGAACTATGAGTAAGAAACCTGAGTAATGAAGAAGTATTGGGATTTGCCGGAAAATTAGAGGATTATGGATGTTTGAATTATTATTTTGTAATTACTTTTTTTTGTAAATTCAGTGAAAAAAGTGTTAATTCCCAAGAGTTACTCGTTAAATTGCTTTGAGCTTTATCACCTTAACGAACTTCCAAGTAGGTATGTGTCCTGGAACGAGTTTTAATTTATTATTTTTTTGTAGATGTCTAATATTTTTAACTTAGATATTTCGTGCTATTGGAAAAAGCGTTAATTATAGAAAGTTAATTATTATCTATCAGTACAACTAAATTTAAAAAAAAAACTTATTTTAACTTTCTATCCTATTTGATTACTTCTCGATTTTATTCCTTGACAAAACGCACCACCATACCCACAATTATTGATTGAACATGGACAAATTCATGGTTAGTTACGTAAAAAAAAAGTATTTTCTACCGAAAGAGTATAAAGGAGAGTACAAGCCGTAGGCGCCCTTCTACAATATACGTCCGCGTATATTTTTGCTAAAGAAAAATTATTTTATTGCCTGAAACCAGCACGAGCTTGCGTGCCACAAGAAGATATTCGAGGCATGCATCAGTCCGCATTAAGTACACACTCGGCAAATAATAACATAATGAGTAAGGCGTATACAATTAGGCTTTCATGTTACTCTGAGACAGTGGAACGTACCTCTATACGTACCTATTCGTGAAATGTTGGCGCGCCTAAGCTTTATATACAAATCCTCAAATCTTTGCCTATTGGCACCGATAATTTTTTTTCCCGGTGTCAGTTTTGTGGACTTCGTGTCTTTTTAATTTGAACTTCTTCAGTGGTTTTTGTTGCCGATATCGACTTCGGTAGATAATAGATACTAGTTACTAGTTTGGTTACTGCCACGGACATGATGATGGCTGTGCGCGATGCCATGTGCACTTTTGACTTTTTCTAGGTGTGTAATCTGACTGCTGTTAGGGCATTTTTCGATTGGACTTAATAGTTGGCTGCATGCTTCTTCTAATTTTTGGCTTAGAGATATCGAGATACATAAATGCAATAGTAATTCAATAGCTAGGCCTGTATATAATATTAGATCGAATTGTAATTGGATATCGTGTTGGGTGGAGCGAAAGGGTTTTCGGAATTTAAAACGAATTATCCTCAATTGGTTTTTAATATTTGTGATATTATTTTTTTTGGTTAGGAGGAGATATCAAATTTAATTGGATGATATGATTTCTTTCAATTGAAATTGGCTTTTACCTCATAAGCTCTATGATTGAACAATATTAATTTAGTTAGATCCTTATAGACCACAACACTCGCAATGAAATAAGCGAAAAAGTTCGAATTAAAAACACTAATTTTTCACTTATTTCAAAATTTTATTTGTATGCATTTCGGCTCCAACTATGGGGTAGCCATCATCAGCACATACTTGATGACTGTTTTATAATGAAATTCTTTGAATCTAATACAAAATTAATGGTAACTATGATTATTATGCATAGCCTATAAATAATCATTTTTTAAGTAAACTGTAAACTGCATCATTATGTATCCATGAAGCAATTATTGTGTATAGGAGTTCAGATTTTAGGAACGTGGACAACATTCCCCATCTGGTGACATGGCAATGTGAACGGACTGGTGTTTTATATTTTAATAATATTCTTTATTGAATGACAATTTGATAATAATCGTATTTTATATAATTCACAAACTACTACTAATATAAATTCATAGTATACTTCAATACATATAAATTTCATATATAACAACTGGCACGAAAGCGGACCGTGTTCGAATCCAAGCATTAGCATAAGATTTTTTACATATAAAAAAATAAATTACAAAAAAACAAATAAAGGGCGGAATTAATAGTACATACTCATAATTAAGGGAATCCTTATTAATATTGCGATTCATAGTCGTTATTTTATTGAATGGGATAATGTCTTTATAAGTGACGTTTCCTTGCTGGGGAGGAAGACTTTGCGTGTTGGCACCCTGATAGTGTGCCGATTTTTTACTGTTATTCATTGAAATGAAAAACAACTCACTCAAGTGTCAAACTGAAAGTAGATGATAGCGCACGAAAAACATTTCAGTCACCTATTTATACGAAATCAATACATAGTCGAAAAAAGGCACGCCTTGTTTACGAACTATAACTGCATATTTTAATATGTATTTCTAAAACTTGCTGTTTGCACTATAAAACGGCATTTTCTATCAATTGCAGCCCGTCCAGAAAAGTAACTGTTTTGGTTTTGAAAGAAATCTGATCTTCTTTGTATAACCCAGAGTTGAAACTCATTTTTCACCTGATTTCAAATAACCAATGGCGCAACCACGAGAGTAGCAAAGGGGGCTAAATCTTCTCTTAGACAAATTAGCGAAGAAAAAATAAAATAAAAATAAGGTGTATAAAACAAGCTCCACATTAGCAAATTTTTGTACAGAATCTCTTTTTTTGTGATTTGTATGAATATTTGCTAATATATAAGCATCCTTTTAAGGTGTTGAGATCAACAGCACGCTATAGCAGTGTTATTTATCCCCATAAGTGGGTACTCGTCCGTAGCATTTTGTCTTCAAAATTTTACATAAAAAGTTCCTCTAACATTTCCAGACTCGGAAATGTTTATACAAAATGTATTTCTTTCACGCATTTTTTTTTTTTTTTACAAAACTTTGCTAATGTTAAGCATGCTTCACATTAGCAAAAGGCAGTGGCGGATTTACCAGTAGGCTGAGTAGGCTGGAGCCTAGGGCGGCAGATTTTACGGGGGCGGCAAATTTGGAGCAAATATTTTTTTTTGAGTTAAACACATTGTAAACATTTACATAATACCGTGGAAAACTGAATTCCAAATACGAATTATAACGCCAGATACAGAATTTAACCTTTTCATGAGGTACGTATACATACGCACATTTTGCTAGATATGTCAGAGTCGTATTTCAAAAGCTACCTTCAAAGATGCGACCTTAGGATAACAAATTTTGCAAAGGAGGCCCAAGTACAAACCGTTTCAATTTTTCATGAGGCCTAAAGGACAAATAATTCGTAAAAAGAGGGGAGCAAGGGAATCATAGTTCAATTTTCCAAAAAATGCGTTGTGGTGCACTTTTTCCTGAATATTTCATAGCTGTCCGCGTTCAAAAGTTATGGCCGTTCAAAGATGACCTAATGGCAAAAAAAAATTGCAAGCGCAAACCATGTCAATTTTCCGAAAATAAGGGACACTTTGGATGTTTTGCGGTGCAATTCCGGGATTTTTAATGAGGGACAGACTCGTTACATGCGGGATCCGAGACGGCGCGGCGCACAGTGGGGCGACTAGAACAAAAATTTGGACATAGGCAATTAGACGAAATCTTAATATTGCAGACTTGACTACTATGGCTTTACGCTATATAGTGTAAGCTATCGAAATCCATTGTTAATATTTTATTACTTGTAACGGTATTGGTTGTATAGGCAGTTTTGTTCAATAAGAAATGAATTTTTGGCATATGACCCCAAGATTTCAAATACCCATACCAACCACCTTACCTAAAAAAATGGCAAAAAAATATACTTTTCACGTTTGGCCTTTGAATAAGAGGACCTTGTTATGGTATTTACGTATCTAACAAAGAACATAACGGTAAATTTTAACGATTCTAGCCAAAAACCTTGATAATTTTGTTGTTTCATGTTAACCTTTTCGCAAAATAACATTCATTCTGATGCAGCTTTCAACTTTAAATTGTTGTTACATGCTGGCAATGTTATAATCTCATATGATACTGAAAGTGGGGCAAATCGGAGCAACAGGTCCCGCACCTCCCCTACAAATTATAGGTAGAAAGTAGGTATGTACGATTAGTCATACATAACTCTTAGCTGAATTAAACTAATACGCTAAGATTATACTACTAAGTTTTTAATCGAATATCCTTCGTCAGGACTAAGTACACGGTCGATTAAATCAAAGATTCCACCAGCTACCCTATAAAAGATCTTACTCTACCAAAAAAATGGTCTTAGTTGCTCGTAATTCGCAAAGCGAAAAGTCGTTTGTTTCGATGTTAGCAAATTTCTGATAATTTGTTTCAAGCTCCCGAAAAGCTTACATAAAAGAGCAACTTTTGTGAATTTTTCAGATTTATCCGTTTGCATTTTCTATTTCAAATAAATTTTGTAAATTTTCAAAGTTTGAATTGCTATCTTCGAAATAACAGTGAGTTTTGTAATGCACTCAGAGAAAACTTATTGTAACATTAACTATGCAACCAAGTTAATACTACTATTTCAAATTTACCATGAAAATGGTTGATTTGTACTAAGAAATAGTTCTTTCAACCAATTAAATGATCGTTTACATGTCATATCCTCCACAAGTGAAAACAACTACGGCATAATTGTTTTTAAATATTAGATTTGCTATCACTTTTATGCGATGTCTCACAATGTATGGTATAAATTACAAACTTCATCACTCATAGAGTCTGGTTGGTCTAGTAGGTAGGGCGTTGGTCTCCAAATCATAGGGTCTCGGGATCGAATCCCACTGTAGGTAGGTGTTAATTTATTATGCAATTTAGAGCGTAAAGAAGTTAATTAAATATAGAAGAGTTCAATGAAGTATATGATTTATGAATTATTAGGGGGCTTCGCCCTCTGCTCGCTACGCTCACCAACCAAGCGTTCGCGCTCTGTGCGTTCGTGAAATTTATTTTTTATTTTTATTTTTTGCAATCAAGTGAAAAATCAACCAGGTTTCATAGTTGTTCTGACTATGACATGATAGGCTGAGAATCATGGGGTAAAATAGTTATGTTAATATGGAAAATAGTCAATGGTACTATTGTTTTCGTTCAGTGTGGGAGAGCAGTCAAACTACATAAAATGTTGAATAGTTTTAATGCCTTAATCCAAATGCTAAATTGCGCAAAGCAAGACAGGTTAAATTTGGGATTTGTTTGGTTACTCTAGCTTTCCCAAAGATTTCATAAATAATGCAGTTTTGTAACGGTAAATGAGAGAGCATTATGCGCATATAATTTTTTTCTCTAAATGAGTCGTACTATCTATTAATATCATTTGTAACATCAGGAAGGAGAAACGGTAAATTGTCTATACTTTGGGGTTGGTAAAAGCATCCTTAAAACCGCTATATCTTCTTTCGGACATTGCGTATTTTAAAATGGAGTCCACCATTCGATTCAGCAGAAACAAGTTCAACTTATAGTCATTTACGTGGTACATTTTACAACAGAACATCCGAAAAATCATTGATTTCGCCCCACTGTGCGGCGGCCTAATCTAAGGAAGCACTCCACACACTCTCTGTTTTGAAATCCCTATTGTATTGATCCTTTGAAAAATTAAAAATTGTTCTGACGTATACCTATACATAATGTTTGTTTGGATCCAGATATGTATTATGCTTCAATCCTAATTTATAGATTTCATACAAAGTCTGAAACAGATTTCAATTTTTGTATAACGGGAAATGCCTTCATAAACCAAACAATTTTTACAAAGACTACATTGTCAAAAATTAGCATTCGTTCTAAACTTGTTTCTGGGTTAGTTGATCAATTAGAATAGGCAACCCTAGTAAAAGCAAGTTCATATTTTCGCGTTTCCTGTTACTACTTTAGTTTCTCCCACTTGAAGTTGGGTGGGATCACATACTAATAACTATAGTTTTTCTTATCTGTGGTGGGATGTAACCTGGAATTGGTTTCGGAAGGGGTCCTCTCGATATTATATGCTATATGTATTGACTATCAAATTTTTAAGTAGGTAATACCTTTTCCATCTTGTGAAAAGGTTTAAAATAAATTTTAAAAATTTTGACGTTTAAATTGTTGAATTTGTATTTTTTTCTGCAGAGAAAAATATACAATACCAACGGTGCCAAAAATCATTCAAAATAATTAAAATCAGTAAGCAAAACTTTTGCTAAATAACATAAACGAGTCCTTGCATTTCGTCAAGATGTCAATTGCAATTTTAACTCTTTTGAAATAATTTAAAAACCATGAAATAGTCTTACCTTACAGTGACGGAGGGCGGAGATATGTCTTCTGCCCAGAGGCGCCATAGAGGCTTAGTCCCGCCCTGAGTATTGCTCAATTGTGCATTAAAAGCGGGACACTATGAAGAATAAGAACCTACCCTTCAAACCGACGCTCCAACCAAGGAATTATTAGATAGCTTTTTCTTTTCACATAAAAATAGAAGAATACTCAGAACCCACGAAGTGGAAAGCACTAATCTATTAAAGTGTAAAGGGAAATTTGAGAATAAATGAAGGTTAATAAAAAAGGTTCGTCCTGGAGTATTAATTCTCGACTCAAAAAAACCATTTTTGCATAACTTGATTGGGTGGGAAACGATAAAAAAGCTAAGCGCATTGACCCTTGATTCTGGTAATGTCCCTTCAGCAATATTCTTGTAGAGCTTGGTAGGGGCAGCAAAATGTCAACAGCCTACTAGCGGTAAATGTGTAAATCCGCCACTGGCAAAAGGCCTGCGGCTTATTTTTTCTTGTAATTTTATGATCTCGTGAATGTGAAGAAGAAGAGGTTTCTGCGCGACATTTAAAATATTTTCTTGTAAAAGAAAATAAGATGGATGCAAGCGTTGTATCCTTAGATGTTATAGCAGTTATCGCAGCAATTCACAAATTCAGATCCAAAATCAGTTGGTTTAGTGCTAGGTAGACTACTGTCTATTTCACCTGAGACTGAGAAGATAAGGTTCCTTGTAAAATGTACTAGCCCAACTTCAGCCAATCCACATAGATCTACTGCAATTTCACTATTTGTCTACCGGCAACTTAGGAAGAAGATCAAAATGCCATTCGAAATATAAGCCGTAATAAAGATGGTTATTGCGTAGAATGAATGGCGTCCTAAAAACACAACCGTATAGCGTAAACACTGAAAAATAGCACCATCGCCTAACTTGCGGCAGCGGTCTTAATTACCGAATGAAATGCCTTAGCCCCCTCCAGGACAAGATCCTAGTTTCGCCACTGCAAATAACTGTACTAAAAAATATTGTCTAAATTCCATAATGGTATTATATTTGCTTTGTATTCTTTCTAATTTTAGTCGGATTTTTTTTCGAAAACCAGATTGATTTCATGGCATTTTTAGCTATATACAGGGTGTCCCGCAACTGATTAGCCATAGACCAATGGTAGACTCTACAGGATGTTTTAGGAAAAATGTCGCCAAAATTATTTCTCTAGCTTTTACCGTTAAGGAGTAATTGCCTTTTTTGTGATTCTTGTCAAAAAACCCGACTCTTTCGAAAAACTCATATTTTCTAGCTTCCACTTTAGCCAAATCAACGTTTTTCATATTCTTCTGAAAGTACATAAAATTTCTAATAAAAGGACATATCGAACGTTTCGAACGGTTTCGTATCTTCCGAGATACGACGTTTTGAATTTTGCAGAAATGTCAATTTAAATTTTTGATGTAAAAATTAAACCCGAATTTCGTAACGGTACATTGTAGGGGCAAATCTGCAAAGTTGACAAAAGTTTGCGTAGTATCTTAGCTTTCGAACGGCATATAAGAATAAGGCACAGAGTCATCCAGTTTCTGAATAATACGTATAAATGAAAAAAAAACCATAGCCTGCAAATGTACCAAACCGACTTCAATCTTGAAAAGGAAGTAAAATTTATACATCAAGCAAAGACTTGGTTGTTATGCATTATGGAAAAATACTTTTTGCTACGGTTGTAGATGCTACTTTACTAATTATAACGGTAAGTATAAAAGAATTTGTTTTATGTGTTGACTTATTTGTACGAAGGTTCGCTGTGTACACATTAATATTGTGAGAGTATTTTTCATTTTCATCGTCTAAACTAAAGGATAAACATTTTAATATGCAGGTATTAATTAGTGTCCTTTTATGTCCTTTTTCAGTGTTTTCCGATCCAATTTTTCCTTAGCAAATAGAATCTGTAGAATCTGTAGAAATGAAGAAGGAAGTGGCAGCTTGAATTATTCGCGTAGTTATGGCTTTGGAAAGATACAGATGATAAGTTACGGGAAACACGAAAATTTTCCATTGAAACGCGATTTATTCCGTTGAGGGTCCTTGAAATAGGAATCAAACACCGGATTTGTAATGTCCTCGGCGGCGTCCCCTTTGATATGATACCCCGCATGCCGACCTCCAGTCAAGGATTAAATAGTGTCCTTTTTTGGGACCTTTCCGATCAAATTTATTTTAGCAAAATGAGTTTTAGACTCCTGGGACCCCACTGAATCAAGACCAAGAAAAAAATAGCCTTACTGTATTTTTTTCTATTGGAAATGCTTATAAATGACTGAACTATTTCCACGTAAAAGCAAGATTTCTTCCACTTACGGACTATGTTTTTTTTGCCTTTTACACATATTATTCACAAACTGGATGACTCTGTGCCTTATTCTTATATGCCGTTCGAAAGCTAAGATACTACGCCAACTTTTGTCAACTTTGCAGATTTGCCACTAAAATGTACCGTTACGAAATTCGGGTTTAATTTTTACATTAAAAATTTAAATCGACATTTCTGCAAAATTCAAAACGTCGTATCTCGGAAGATACGAAACCGTTCGAAACGTTCGATATGTCCTTCTATTGGAAATTTTGTGTACTTTCAGAAGAATATGAAAAACATTGATTTAGCTAAAGTGGAAGCTAGAAAATATGAGTTTTTCGAAAGAAGTCGGGTTTTTTTGACAAGAATCACAAAAAAGGCAATAGAGAGTTTTAGCAAGTCGTATGGAATAAAACGACATAATTTGACAGTCCATATAAAAATTCGCTTGCTTACCGTATACGAAACAAAATATTTTAATTTTGCATATCCTAAGTAGGCATAGGTGTAAAAAACGACAAATTATTTCGCCAATTTCGACTGTTTCCAGAGAATCAAATATACGGAAATACACCCATGCCTACTTTGGACATGCAAAATTAAGATATTTCGTTTCGTATACGGTAAGCAAGCGAATTTTTATATGGAATGTCAAATTATGTCGTTTTATTCCATACGACTTGCTAAAACTCTCTAATTACTCCTTAACGGTAGAAGCCAGAGAAATAATTTTGGCGACATTTTTCCTAAAACATTCTGTAGAGTCTACCATTGGTCTATGGCTAACCAGTTGCGGGACACCCTGTATAATTGCAACATTCTGCACTGTAAAAAGACCCCTGGAAACTAGTAATATTCAAATTTTAATGAAAAGTTAAGTTATAGTCTATCTACAATTTGAGTGTTGCAAAAATATTCTGACTAAAATTAGGAATAATTAAGCAAATGTGTTTATCCTTAAAGATATAGAAGAAAAATTACGTATTTCTAAAATTTTGTCGTGCTCTGTGACCGTTCGTTACCACTCTGTGATACAGAGAATAGAGATTCATAGAGAAACGAGTTTTCGAAACTCGGCATAACCCGTTTATTATTTAGAAAAAAAAATGTGATTTTTTTACCGTAGAATAATAGACAAAAAAAAAAGAATGCGACTAGGAAGTGGCGCTGCTGGCTACTGCATCGCAGTTTGAATTTAGATGTCGTCGAAACGATGACGGTTACACACGGAAGTCGTCAACGGACCCTGTTCCTTAAGGAGTTAGGTCAATATGAAATACGGATATACCTCGAAATTTACCTAAAAAATTAAACTTGTATGGATAAATTTTAATTCGCAACCTCGAATCTTTCAGTGGCTTTTTCACCCGATACTCTCTCTCTCTCTCTCTGTGCTTCGATGGCGAGCGCGCTATCCATTACACCAACCCGCCTAGAGTATGTACATAGCAGTCTTCGTAAAGTACTATAAAACTTCGAAAAACAAATATAAAATTAATTTGTATTGCTGAATTGATAACACTGACTTTACCTTATATCAATTTTATTTGTTTTCAAATTTGAAATCCTTTACCAAATGACACTCTTGACATGACCACCATTTCGCTTACAAAAGCTGGACATTATTATATCCTTATCTTTGTCTTGAAGCAGCCTTTAAGAGGCATTGTGTATAATTTTCAAGAGCACTCTCGAGAATGTTTTATATTTATCTTACAGTCTCGTTCTCGTACATCCATAGAATTTTGTACTATTGTACTATGGATGAATCTAAGGTGATTCCGGTCTTGACAAAAAAAAAGAACCGAGTTCACATTAATATCGATTTTCTGCTGATATGTCTTCAACGACCCCTATGTTATTGCACACCCCTTTTCGAATTTATTTGTGGACAAACAAGCGAAAAATTACTTCGTAATTCGTGATGACGGGACTTGTGTGCACACATACGCATTGATTGCGTTCTACTCATTATAACGGATGAATTCAGACCAAAATTGATTTTGCGATTTCATAGTTAACTCTAGCGAGGATAAGTTCATTTTCAAGATTGAAATTGAAGTGAATTAGTTTCCACACGGAGTTGATACCTGAGTGGTGATAAGAAGGGGATTACTCTGGATAAAGATTCCTACTTTATGACAGGTTATTCGATGATGGACATCTTAATAAAAAAAAACCAGGACCTTGGAGTGCAATTAACTACTTCAGGCAAATTAAGATGATCCACGTTTTGCTCTCACATCGAATTAATCAAGTCGCCGCGTATACAAACAATGTGCACGTGACCATCGGTAATGTATCCGTTTTTTAGCTCTTCTATTCCAATGTTTAGGGTAAAAATCTAATAACAATCTTTCGCATTATAATCATTTGACAAGAGGCTTGCTTCGATACAACCGCGCACCACCGACAGTATCAAGTACTTCATTATAGGATCAGGACCCAAAAAGGAGCAAATTTTGAATACTAAATAGAGTTATGCGCCGGCCGTAGCGTTTATAACGAGATCTTATGGGAAAATCGGACAAGAGGGTAAAAAATGATGTCGGAGTAACGTGAATATGATAAACACAGTCACGTGTCATATTTACTGATAAAAGCTTATGATGAAGTATAGTATTGAAGTCAGCCGCGTCTGATTCGCTTTCACACTAAGGTCACGTTTCATGTTGTGCACTGTCGAAGGACATCGACATTCCCTGTAATAAGGCGATAGTATAAAACGAGTAAGTGACTGGATGTATAGGCAAATGGACAATATTGCATTATGGTATAATATTTTGCCTTTTTTATGAAAATGTTTTCATCCGAGTACATATATACTTGTAAGAGGGAATGCGGTACAGAGAAACGTGTCCTTGTGGATCAAACTTATGCTGTTAAGGATAAATTATTTTTCGAGTATCTATTGTCAAGATCTATTCATAATTTTATAAGGGTGACTGACAAGTGGGCGTCGGTGCAGATAATGGAATCAGGCTAATAGGCTAATTATTCACGGTGGATTTGTTTGGTGTATGTTTGCCACTATTTACTGATATCTGAAGGAAGAATCACCTTTGAAAAATTAAGGATAATTATTGCGTGTTTTGATTTTTGAATGGTAAAAAAAACTTTTATATTGGTAAATGATGGTGCTCCGTACCGTGAAGCTATCAATGCAACTAAGAACTGATGTGGCTGAGGCTGAGGCGGAGAACGTATCCGATCCGAGTTACGGCAATGAAAGAACATTTAAGTCCGTTTTATTGGGGCGATTACAGGACAGAATATATGTCATGCTAATTTTACAGTTCCTGATGTATGCAGCAACTCCTGCCATATTTGTATGGAAGTTGTTCTGTTCTGTCGTGTACTCGGCCCGCAATAAAACGGACCTACATAATACCAAAGCAATTTGACAAGGCCAATCGAATAGAGTTTCTTACAGCTAACGATTTCAATAGTGTCTGTTAAATAATGCGACCACCACTGATTATAACTTAAAATATGCTGGGTTAGGTAATCCAAACAAAATACCAAAAATGTATCAATCATAATAAATCAATCAAAATTATGATTTAGTCTACCACAAAAAAAAAATGCACCACTTGATTTTCTGTCTGTATGTAATAAATACATTAGATTGCTTCAATGCATCCTTTTAATTCGGTGGAAAGACCAGGCTCTAATCGATCGATACCTACCATGGCGGAATTATGCCATCAATCAAATAATCTGAAATTGCATTTTACAAGAACAATATATCACACGAAGCAGGTTGATGCTGCGCGATACTATGGAGCTATTACGTACAGGGAGAACTAAGACTATAAGAAACCTTCAAAGATTCCTGCTTAATATTTTTCACTATACAGATAGGGGAGCATACCTATAACATATTGGATAATCGCCGAGCATAATAAAAAACATCCTTGTACGTCATGATGATGACGATAATAGCTCGCGTATCTGAAAATCCATCAGATCTTTGATAGATGTGTACTTTACCACATGACAGAATAATGAGAGACTTGATTGGATTTTGTCTTACTTTTATATCTAGACTAAAGGCAAAGTGTAAAGTGAAAAACTTCATAAGGATTGTTGTGTGGGTTGTTATAGTTATGGTAGTTGTATATATATATATATATATATAACTTCTGAGGAGAAGTTTTGATGGTATAGATGTTGCAAATTTGCATACTGTATACTTGTATTTATGTAGGCACTCAATCACGCTATGGAAAATTGCATAGTAATAATTTTATAATTTTTTATCAAATGTTCAATATTGATCCCATTTAGCTAATAATCTTATCAGATATTGAACAGAAAAAAAACCGAATAGGCACTACAAAATTCGCTTTAAAATTCCCAAAATAAAACACCCCAGAATACGAAAATCGAATCCAAAAGACACTTTGTTAGAGAAAACAATTAAAATAAAGTAAGCACCTTTAATTGTAATAAAATTAGAAGAGACCCGAAAAGATGAAACACTAAATCAGCCTGTCTAGCATTGAAAGGATAATGTAAACCATTAAGACAAAGGGAGAAAACCCAATTTCAACCCAAAGTTAAGATGACTTCTGCTGTCTGGTTCTTTTCGCTATTACGAAGTTTTTCTGCCATAACAGTTAGTTAGATAAGACGGTTGTATACTATTATTGTGGCGGATTTATTTCTTGAATTGTTCTATGGAAGACGTACTATTGCGTTTGTATTGCGCAGACCGTAAATGGCCGCCAGGCATTTGAAGGAAAAATATACATACAATTCAAAAGATGATGGCCAGAGATGAGAGTTAAATTTAATTAGAATTAGGAAAATTTTTCTTTTTGTTGATATCTTGTATATAGTTAGGGATAGGGTGGTTTTTGTTGTTGGTTCTCATTTTTTTATTTGATTGTTTGGAGAATAATTCATAGAAGGGTCCTATGAGGAATGGTGGGTATATTATATGAGCGATGTTAAGGTAAAATAGAGTGAATGTTGTATACGAAGTTATTTTTGATGGCAAATTTTAAATGAAAATTGCTATTATTAGAGTAGTAGTCTGGCTGGTCTAGCGGTTAGTGCGCGCACCTTCGGTGCACAGGCTAATGAGTTCGAATCTCACCGTGTTCTATGGTGTTTTTCGAAATCACGAGCTTGTGAGGGACTATGATCTCACTCAGATGTTAAACGAGTACCCATTTATGGGGATAAATAACACTGCTGAGCGTGATGCTGATCTCATTACCTCAACAAAAAGCAGATAAGATCTTGGAAATAGGATGTCACTAACATATCCTGCGGCCTTAGTCCAATGCTGGATTGTCGCGCCTGTTATTTTTTAGTGTAGTCCAGTGTCCAGTGAAGTTATAGACCAAATTTGGGCTGAGAAAAGAAAGCAGAATGCTTTTATAAAGAACAAAAAAGGAAGAATAGTTTAATAAAGCCAAGTTGAGTGTCATATATAGAGACCGGATTATATGCAAATGCATAACTGCATATGCATTTGCATATATTGCCCATTTTACTGGGTTTTTGCATATTATATTGATAATGCATTGATGATGCATATTTTGTAGTATAATTCTTCATTTGCACATTTGAAAATAGAGAAAAAGAAAGCATTACCATCAACTGCGAGTACTCAATTTTATGCCAACCTTGAGAATGTAGCATCTCCTAGTTAAAGGACTCCATCCAACTAATGAAAAGTGTACAAAGATTGAACGCTGAGTTACCGGCTATATTCCCAGAAAACTCAAGGAAAAGTTTGACAAAATCCTTAATAACAACCCTGGATACGAAGAAATACGTGAAATTGACAATTATATCAACGGTACCGGCAAAACTTTACTTGGCGAAATATCTGCTAATATGGCGCCTAAATTTAAATATTGTCCAGTGACATCGGCTGATGTTGAAAGTTCTTTCTCAAATTATAAGACAATTTTAAATGAAGGAGACAAAATCTTACCACGGATCATTTGGAACAATATATAATCGTTAGAGGTATGGAAATTTCGCAAATAAAAGCAGGAATTTCGCATAAACTTATTTTGGATATTGGAAATTTCGCTGAAATTCGCATAAAAACCTAGTTGTGTCAATTTTCTTGTTGTTATTTTAGTTTTCTGTAATTCTAGAAATTCTGTAGATTCACAGTTGAACGACTGTTAAAAACTCGCGTTGCAAAAAAACGTCGCGTGTTTATTATTCAGTATTAAGTGTGTCTGCCAACTGCATCATACTCCAAATTCAACCAACACACACATAGATACTAGTCGAGAAGACTACCCCTCAAGGAGTTACGGTAATGGTAAAACGAGAAACTGCTGAGGCATATGCCGCTAATATTGTTACGCTTTTATCTTTTTTATGTAAAGTTCATTTCAATTTTGGAGCCCCCGAACCACGAGAAAAACTCATTGCAGAAAACAAAGTTCATTCATCAAACCTCTAACTAAAGTGCTTGCTCGGGGTTCGGCAAGCCATCGTGCTCATGCTTCAGCGAATTCTCAGCATTTAACAATTTCTCTATTCCTATTAACGGAAAACGTCTGTAAAATCTCAGATGAAAAAGTTTCTCCAATAATTGACATTTTTGGACAAAAATAAATAAATAATTATTATAAAAACAACCAATCTTTGGCTGGAACCAACTAAAATGTGTTTTCCGTGCTCTAGAGTGCTAATAAAGACTGAATAATATTTTTTTTCTTTCATTTTATGTTGCATATTTTGTCATTTGAGTTGCATATTTCAAAGGTTTTTTATGCATATTTGCATGCTTATTTCAGCCTTTTTAAGTTGCATATAATCCGGTCTCTACATATAAAACGAACATATAATTATGAGTGTCGTAAATTGAGTGGTCAATTCTGAAAGGATCGGCAGGGCAATGTAACAACGCTATTAATGGAATAGGTAAACATTTACCGTTACCGTGCTATGTGTTTTTTCAACGAAAATCAGGATATGTCCCGTTATATTAAAATTTACTACAACCCTAAACAATCTTAAGAAAAGGTAAAAACTTATGTTCAAAACAGTTTTTCTATACAGAGTAACCGGAAACTACCTCATAAACGTACTCGAAAATATTGCCTATTGGCATGGGCGTAGCCAGGATTTCGGTCAGCCCGAAATTTTTTCAACATCATGATTTTCTTAGAAGTTGAAATTGTCGGTCACGAAATATTGTTAGGCAAATTTTAAAATAGTCTGGCGGGTGTAGCGCACAGAGTCATGGTTTCGAGACTCACCGTGAACGAATTCAGTTTATGGTGTTAACATTACTGAGAGTGCTGTGGCTCTCAACACCTCAACAAAAAAGTAGCTAAGGTCTTGGAAATTGGATGTACGAGTAACTTACATATATATGTTACCTTGGTCCAAAGATGAAGAGTTAGTTAGTTAGTTGTTTTTAACTTTAGAGCCAAATTTTAACAAAGGACAGTTTGTGTAGTCATTAGGTGATTTCAGATTGCAAAGTGTGGTGCAGACAATTTTTTTTTCTGATGTTTTTTGGGATGCTGAGCTCCAATCCGGCGATTCCCACCAAAATTTCGTTGCGGAACAGGGGAAAACTGCGAAAAAACCCGAAATTTTCGGAATTTTCCCATTTTTTGACTTATAACTCCGAAAGTGTTTATTTCTCCGAAAACCTGTCCATGAAAATTTTAGAGAAAACATAATTGCGGGTCCAACGCGCGCGCCATTAATCTTGAAAATGCGTTAAGCGGTATAGCTACAATTGACAGTCAAGTTGTTGGCGTTTTTTGCAATTTCGACCCTGTTTTGCAACAAAATTTTTGGTGGGAAATTACGGATTCAGGGTTCAGCATCTTAATATACATGTACAAGAAAAATGCAACTTTTGCGGCCAAACATGAAAAACCGTTCAATCTCAAAATTTTATTCATATAATATGGAACTGTGTTAAAAATGACAAATTTAATTTATCAATTGTAATAATACCGCTCAACGGATTTACAATATTTTTGATTCTTTGGACGCACAATTATCTGCTCTCCAACATATTCATGGAGAGTTTTTCGTAGAAATAAATAGCTTTAGAGTTAGGGGTCCAATAACGGAAAATTAGCAAACAATTTAGGGTTTTTCGCGATTTTGACCCTTTTTCGCAACGAAATTTTGGTGGGAAGCTCCGAATTCGTGCTCAGCACTCCAAAAAAACATAAGAAACAAAGAAAAAATGTCTGCACCACACTTTGCAATCTACAATCACCTAATGACTACACTAACTGTCCTTTGTTAAAACTTGGCTCTAAAATTAAAAAAAAAAAAATAACAGGCCTGACGTCTCTCCATCTTTGGACCAAGGTAACAGATATGTAAGTTACATCCAATTTCCAAGATCTTAGCTACTTTTTTGTTGCGGTGTTGAGATCAACAGCACGCTCCGTAATGTTAACACCATAAATTAAAACGGTGAGTCTCGAAACCATGACTCAGTGCCCCAGATTTTGCCATCTGATGTACTAGGTTTATCACGTACTAACTACACTAAGTCGAGATTAACGAAAAATGACCCTGCAAGTGTTTAGACATTCACTGGTCATTCTGATTACATTCAACAAGCCTCCAATTTCTGCGTTTTAGACCGTAGTTCGTCTATACCTATTCGGTGCTAGTTTTGTCTCTCGGACTGTATATTCCTCTTGTGAGATCTGAATTTCATTGCTGGGTATGATTTAGCTACAAAGTTAGTCTTGATTAAATAACACGGAAATGTGAGATTCGTTCTTTACAAGGTCCCTAACTGGGCAAAGCTGTATACAATTTCTCACTAAAATCCCTTCCAGATGGAATGTTGATAAATTCCACCATACCTTCTCGGGGCGACTTCATGTGACATATCAAGCTAGATATAGTGAAAAATCACCCAAAACTGTAATAAATATTTTAGGTTTCCATGAGTGAAACGTATGTATTGGGGCGCAGCCTCCGCACCCCCGTCAGTTACGAGTGGCCACTTGCTGTTGTCCATTTGTCCGTGCTGGAAACTATCACTGTCATGCATTCCGCGGAGTGGCAAAGAAGGCATCTGCTTAGTTTCCTAGACTACAGTCTGAGCAGCAGAAAATTTTACGTAGTGTTTAGAACTGGGATCAAACTCGCATTTTTACGCCTTCAAGCATTGTACCTATAGTGCAGTGTTTTCTTTTTACTACATTGGCAAGGATTTTCTTTTACCATAATCATCGGCCAGGGGAGGCGAAATAAGTTGATTATCGCTTCCAACAAATTCTCCTAAAAAATTAAATTAATCGAACTAAAATCGAATAAGCGGTTTGAATTTTACAGAGCTTCAACGTGAAATCCAAAACCAAATTATATATGTATATTCATCTCAATTTTCTCCAACTTCTTCCAATTTAATAAAAAAATCGTACAAACACCTCCTATGTCCCGTACACTTTTTTGATGGAAATCACGAGATATTTGGGCAACGTGTTGTAGCAGTTGAGTTCTGATCGCATTCCATTGTACACAAAAGTTTAACGTTTGTTACTCTTGGTCGTTGAAGCATTAATTATTGAACAAATCGCGATCAATCGTATTAAACCATAAGCAATAATAAAGAATAAAATTAGGGCTTCCGCCCCGGGCCGGCGTATTTATGAGACTTTGTTCAGCTCGACACCTGCTTGGGGACGAATTCGAAATATTAACTGCCAATTAGCAAATAATTCAGTAAATTATAGAAGCGTTGAGTTACTGCGAAAACACAAAATTTTCTGAGCTCAAAACTCAAATTTGCAGTTTGTAAATCGGAAATGCATTTGCTGTAGTCTCAGTCAGATGCGCGTAAAGATCTCTTATTTGACTATGTAAATTGAATGACAGCAGATACAGAAGCGGCAACACAATATAAAAAACATTATCTCCGCCTTGCAATTTTCTTAACAAAACATTTTTAATTTTAAGTAAATTTGTGCTAAAGTCCTAATCTATAGACTTGCGCCTTTGCCAAGCAGACTCAAATTGGAATAACACTAGTTTCAGCAAGGAATCCTTTCCAAAACCGTTGCCAACACAAGGTTTTATTGCTGTTTTATACGAAAAATGTACTAGAAACCCTATCCGAGTTCGTCCCCGAAAAAGGGACGAGTAAGGTAAAGTTTTTGGGTAGGCACAAAAAAAGCTGATCGATTTCATTACCTTTATTTATTTGGGGATGAGCTGAATAAGGGTTTTCGACTGTTTGTGACGTACAATCTATTCGAGACCCTATGCGAGCTCGTCACTTTCAAATTCCATTTCGTCACCTGCGTGGGGACGAACTTAACAAGTGTTCCCAAATACGACCCCGCGGGCATTCGGTGGCTCAGTGGCAGAGATGTTTATCACTGAGTTGCCGGTGCGTGGGTTCAAATCCCACTCTGACCCATGGATGTTTGTGTTGTCCATAAAAATGCTACGGCAGCCGGTTCTTCGATGTAAATCGTCCCGGAGCTACCCGTTATTAAAACGGCCAAGAGCCCCTTCGACTCAAAATCTCTCTCTCGCTAAAACAACAATCCCGGGCGCCTATTTCGCACGGCTCTTATTTCAGTTTCTGAAACTAAATGAAATTTTACATAAACTGACTTCTTCATGGTTTTAAATAATAACGCTACTCCCGCAATACAGAGGAGATAATGGGCCATTTTTTCGTACATTTTATAGGCTTGTTAGTCTTATTGCCTAGAGAAGACACAAACAATATTTAGAAAGCTTTTCCATTGTACTGAATGACATTTTTGTTTATTTTGCATAGTTATGTTATCTTTTGCTTATTTACGCTGTTGCATGAAACCGTGCAATGATTTTTTTAATCTAAGATGATGGTGTAACCATCAAAATATGGCAGAACTATGCAAAATAAACAAAAATTTCATTCAATAAAATGGAAAAGCTTTCTAAATATTGTTTGTGTCTTCTCTAGGCAATAAGACTAACCAGCCTATAAAATGTACGAAAAAATGGCCCAATGTCTATTGTTCGCTGAAACTTTAAACACAAATTTCATTGCGGTACTTTAAACTGTTAAATCCGCTTTTGGCTTTCTAGCGCCTTATTACTTTTAATGTTAGATTTTAAAGTTTTGGAAAACTAAACGCAAAAATGTCTTGTATCTGGCAGACCAAACATTATGATTAAAGGTAGAACAATTTCGTTTTTTACGAAATAGATGCGAATTTCGGCGAAAATCGCTGATTTATGCGAATAAATGCGATATGTTCTAATTTGAACTTTTTCGTCAAAAATGTTTATTTTTGTACTAAAAAGTCAATTTTTGGAGATTTTCTTCGCAACGTGCTTTAAACACTCGAATGTCTAGAATTATATGAACAACAACAACAAAAAATGTGCAAAATTAGGTTTTTATGCGAATTTCAGCGAAATTTTGAAAATTCAAAATTAGTTTATGCGAAATCCCTGTTTTTTATTTGCGAAATTTCCGTACCTCTAACTATGCGTAAAAATTTTATAAGCCTAACAACTTTGGCATCACATGTGGCTTATAAACGTTTAGATTTTTGGATGCCAGACGTGGGATGTCGTCTAAAATTGATCAGACAGTGTAAAAGCACGCCACTGTTTTTGCAGTGTTGAGTTTTTAACACTGTGAATCTCTAAAGTTTCGATAGTAAGATTTGGCGACAGTTCTTCTTTTCAAAATTATTTCATGCGAAATTCATGTTTTTTATTTGCGAAATTTCTGTCCGTGTTTGTTGCATTGAATTTTTCTTTCAAATTATTATGTAATCTCAAGACCTTAGCAAGCGATCCTTCAATCTCAGAAATAAAAATCGCATCCATAACAAGAAATTTTGAATATACTAGGTAGGTACACTACAAAAATTCAAATTTAAATTTTACACAAAATCACATTCAGCGCCATGAAGTAGATTTAAGAAATGAATGTTATTAAATAATAGTCAAAGAAAACAACGGTATTTGATCGGCAATAATCATGTAACTCGGATTTTTTCACAATTGTGGGACCCGCAACATTGAAAAATTGTGTGAGAATGAAAAAAAAACTTCATAAAAATCCATATACCTACAGTGATATAGAATACCTTAGACTGTTGTTAGAAAATTAGGCGATAGACTAACAAATAAAATGGGTATTTTCATTTTGGACCTTTTTATAAAGCTTCACAACTCTTGAAAAAAAAACCAAAGTGCCAAATGGGGGTTCTTGCACTGTGAAAATAATTTGCTAAAACCAAGAAAAAAATTAAACAAAAAAAATACATTCGGCTGCCACTCGCTTTAAATCGCTCAAAAAGCCTTTACAGTAGGTATGGGTAGCTATACCCTTAAAAGCAAAATTCAGAATAGAAAATGAATGCGTTATTCAATTCATTTCTTTCTTCAGAAAGATTAATTACCTTAAATTAAATTTAATAGTGAAAATATTATTTCATCAATAAAACTAATGATTTAAAAGCGTGATGATGATTGCCACTAGCCACTAGAATAATTCATCAAAACGTCTGCTATCATACGAGTAGGTACTGTGCAAATAAATCATAATGATCATAATAATAATTTTAAACAGAAACAAACTTAAATAGTTTTCAAAATACAAAAACACGGAATCGCAATCGAAATGAATGGAAAATAATAAAATCTAACCATTCTTCAGATAGTTTCGAATGGATTTGAATGTACAATATACAGAGATTTCAAGTAGGTACTTGCGAAAGTCTATCACAAGAACAACAACAAATACCTGAAGTAAATAATATACAAACTCCTAATGCATGTAGTACACAGCGAATGAACAATTTTCTTTGAAACCAATGACCAATAGCGTTGAAACATTTTAGTTCGCCTCGAGGCAACACCCAATATTACACAATTTTTCTTTTCGTCTCGAAACTAAGGTATATGTACGATGAAAGACACACACTTGCACAGAACAGAAGTTCACAATAAAAATGTACTCCCGCCACTCAACCCACTCTATACCGAAGATAGGTAGTACATATCAGAAAGATACTCGCCCTGCAAGTTTTAAAACTTCATGAATATCACAGCACAGCACATCAGCAGCAGCAGCTGGATGAATACTTCGAAAGGAGATACAAAAGTAAAATTGAGGAGCAAAAATTGTATACGAATTGAAAGAAAAGTACGTTTTACTTTTTCCATTCAACATTGTTTAAGGTATAAGAATATGTATATGTACCTACTTATGTATTTTTCAAATGCGAAATAGGAGATATCCTTTGCATGAAGAACTAAGCGTACCTAATTAGAAATAAGATTTTTAACTGAAAAATGCAGTTCCTCTTCAACTAACGATCTACGCATAGAGGTGTTGCAGTCAAAACAATTTTAACATCAAATCAGGTTCGCCTAAATTAAGTAAACCTCGATGCCAATAAGTTTTTTTTTTACACAGAAAGAATTAATTAGTCAAAATCACCTAAAAAATAGGTATTCTACCTAAAAAGAATGATCGATTTTCAGCCTCCTAATTACAATAGGCAATCCAGCTAAACCAAAATGGCTAATAAATAGATTTCTACATGTAGACACTTCACCAATTATGTTTCGGTAAAAACGAGATTTGTGGAAAATTCACCGAAACTAGTGTAGGCATCATGCCGAACATTTGTAGTCAAAAAGCCGATTGTAATCAGCTGAAACTACTACAATTCTTTGGTATTTTTGTCTATGCTAAATGGCTGGATTTTCTTTGTTTCTTTTCTTGGCAGTCAATTTTATAGAATTTTATTATCAATTTTGCTGAATTCAACAATCCTGAAAATAGCTATTCCCATCAATCAAATAAGAAAATACGAGTATTATTTTATTTTTCAGGAAATGTTTATTCTAACAAATATTGCATTTTATAATGTGTACCAATACAAATTGAAAAGATATTTATTATTAATGTCCTTTACCTCTGCCTGATAACAACTTTGAAGATTTTCCTCGATAGGTAGAGTTTCTCGAATTCAATCTGTTGGATTAAAATATTACATGTTTTATAATGTAAAGGGGCAAGTAGAACTAACTAGAAATTAGATCTTGTTAAATGTATATCACTAGAATACCAAAAGATAACTTACCAAAGTTGAGTCAGTTGTTTCGGCCAGTCTGATAATATATTTCTTTGTGGACTTATCGTCAATGTGACTTTTTGTCCACTTTGTGAGTACCATAAGCTCTCGCATCCGTTGCACTGGAGGCGTTGGAATAAACACCTTTCCCGTCTAGTTTGACGTCACCTTGTCAATCCTTCAACTTTTACTTCTCATCCTGTCTGGTGTTCTTCACTCAATGTATTGAGAAGTGACAGATACCAACCTCAAATGAGTGCGTTCAACAAATTCGAAATGTTGCAATGTTGCAGATTCGAGTGATTTTAGTTTTATACAGTTGTGTCCCTGCCGTCCGTGCCCACAAGAAAGTGCGCACGTCATGGTCTCGGCCATTTGGACGACAACCACGGCGGCGTACGGATCAGAAGATTCCCCTACACTAGGTAAAACTTGAAAAAAAAAAACAAACTCTTTTATTTCGTTTAACTCATTTCTTTTTGTGAAGGATTGATTAGTGTTGCTGGAGAGTGGTGTTGAGCTACGTTTCGCCCGAAGTTATCTATAAATCTGCCCAACAAGGAAATTCCCGGCACTTGGATTGACCATTGATGGGTGGTGGTGAACCACGTTGCGCCCAAAGTTGTCTATAAATCTGCCCAACAAGGAAATTCACGGCACTCGGATTGACCAGTGATGGGTGGTGGTGAACCACGTTGCGCCCAAAGTTGTCTATAAATCTGCCCAACAAGGAAATTCACGGCACTCGGATTGACCAGTGATGGGTGGTGGTGAACCACGTTGCGCCCAAAGTTGTCTATAAATCTGCCCAACAAGGAAATTCACGGCACTTGGATTGTCTAGTGCTGCATGGTCGGTGGTGGTGAGCAGTGGCGCAACCAGGATCTGGTCCTGGAGGGGGCTAACGCCATACATATTACTGGGCATTTGAGTTTGCCTCCGAAAGTTGGGAGATTTTGTTATTTTCCTGTAATACGCTGATGTTTAAAGTCTCCATTGCAGCCTGAGTTTTTCGATTTAATTTTATTCGTAGCTTAGCGTCGTGACAACGCAAGTATAACAAAAACCCAATAGATCGTGAACCGAAACATACGGACAACTACATTTGATCAAATAGGACTTTCCTATAGACGATAATATGATGTCCCTGATAATAACGGCGCGGATGCGAATAGGAAGTACGCCAGTCACTATACGCTACAAGCGATTCTATAACAGAAAGGATAGTATTCGCCGCATGGATTTATTATTTGGCTTTGCGGATTTTGGTCGTTATCACCCTTTCAGGAGTCCAAATATAGAGGTAGGGTCATCGCAAGACATTTTGCGAATAAGGTGGAGATGTGCAGCTGGGGAAAAAATGGCCCTCCGAAATTAGAGCATAATTTATGATAGCCCGCGTTACTTCTTCTTCCTTGCCTCGTTCTTTATACCGCTCCATGGTTTCGCATTGGAGCATTGGACCGAAGTTGGGCTAATGTCGTTCAACAGCTCCACAAACAGGACCCTCTCGATAAGAACCGATAGATTTTGGATGTGAACTAATATGATGGCCACTCCGTATGTTACGATATAACATCCAAAAATACAACGAAAATCTCATAAGAACAGCCCATTTGTATTTTATTATTTTTGCACAAAGATTTTTCTAAAATTCTAGGAAGAATGGTGCATTTTGTTCAGACAATCGAGGTTGGTACATAAATTATTCTCCAAAAGAACAATAATTCAAATTTTATAAAAACTGCAACAAAGTGCATTGTTTCATATTTCATTTTGATTTTTTTCCTTTCCCAATTGATCTGGGAGGGGCTTTAGCCCCCTTAGCCCCTACCGTGGTTGCGCCACTGGTGGTGAGCCACGTTGCGCCCGAAGTTATAAATACTTACAAATTCGCCCAACGAGGACATCTCTAACCTCAAAGAAGCTGAAAGCAAAAATTGTCGTCCAAAAGAAAACCAAACAAGGAAAACAGCAGATAAGATTTGTGTTGTGTCGTTTATTAGTTTAGTGTATTTTTTGTTACAGTTCGTAATTGTAAATTTGCTTCTTTTTATATTTCTATAAAAATTAAAAAAAATATTATTCCGTAATACTAAAGTAATCTGTGATCAGGTTACACTGCGCATCGGTTCTCGTGACGGTTAAACACTTTGTAGTATTATAATTATTCCTTAGCGGCCGCCCAGGATAATAAGCGTTTCGTATATATTCCCAAAAAGAAATCCATTTAACCCTAGAGAGATAATCATATTTTTTACCCCTGAAAAGATAATCATACGTCGATTCGACGTGTTGCTAGTTCACATCCTTATAACTTCTTTGTTAAGAGTAACATGTTGCTAAAAGGTAGATATATAATCATTTGTATTTAATATTAATCTGTTAAACTCGTGGTTTTGCAAAATTATCATTTGTTTGTTTATATAATATTAATTTTAAAAAAGTGGTACTAGGAGAAAGTGGACTGTCCTTTCAATAGATTAAAATAAAGGATATCTTTATCGAAACAGGCTTTTAGTGGTTATATCCAAGTGAATAGACATTCACATTATGAAGATTTATAAAAATGTCAATTCGGGGCAATTAAAATATTTTTCAGTACAAATTTGTTAAAGATAATCATACGTCGATTCGACGTATATTTGACTTATGACCCCCAATATCTTAGGCTGTGTGGCACCCAAGCCAATAATTTTGCCACGTAATTACGCCCACAGACATGAATTGAGTTAAATCTTGGAACCAACAAATTATGAAGCTTCACTAATGAGATATAATAAAAAGAAAAATTTCTGTACGTCGATTCGACGTAGATTATCTCTCTAGGGTTAAAACCCCGGAATCGTGAGTGTGACCCTGAAACAAAACAAAAAGAAAAAAAAAAACATGTATAAATCATAAGTCAAGTCTAAAGGAGGTTTAAGATAATAAAACAATGTTGTCGCTTATAAACGAAAAATTAGTTATGTGTTAGTTTTTGCGCTCGTGTTTTCCCTCGGTTGTCGCCATGTGAGACGGGTTACCCTACCCAAAAGATAGCCCACCGGCAAAAATCCGGTGTTTAAGACAGTCCACGTTTTTTTTTCAATTCAGTAGAGTACTTTTTTTTTATTGCACCTGAGTTTTCCTCCGTAATGACGTCAACGTTGGAGCCATTCCATTCACTTAAATCCACGGCCACGTTCCCTCTTCGAACAGAGCTACCGGCAATCAGGTGCTGCTCCGCCCGTCGCGTGACGTTACATTACAGCGTTTGAAGTTGTCATTTTCTACTGATCTAGACAAAATCAATTAATAGTTTTAAATGCGAATGAAAAATTTAGTAATTATATATCTTACCTTCAAGGTTTCCAAGCTAATTACAATCGTGAGAGGTTTCCCCATCGCTTTCCAAATTTTCAATGATTTCAGCAAGCAGTCTCATTCCTGAAGATGTTACTTAAACTCGCAGTTTTTGATGACTAAATAACTTTCGAGAAATCTGCATTTATCCGGAAGTTTTACCGAATACATGTCGCTAATAAGTTCGTTTGTAAAAAAATCAGCTACAATCTCTAGCGTGTAGCCACATAAATTGTTGATTGCATTTTGTGGAAAAATTACCGAAAACAAATAGTCAATCCAGCAATTGAAAAAATGATTAAATCCATGGATGTACAGTTATCTGGGTGCTTTGCCTAATCAATATTGGTAATATGTTGAGTTGTCAAATATTCGCCTAATTATTTTAGGTACATAAGTCTTTGCCTATTTTTTGCCGAAACATTACCGAAAACAAATAGCAACACATTTTTATTGACTATTCCTTTTTATGCGAAAAACCTAATCATGTAGTCAAGCAGAGTACAGAAAGTGCCTAAAAAGTAGGTAATATAACTATTTTATGATTGCCTAATTGAAAATAGGTAATATACCTAACTATGTAATTCTGTTTTCTCTGTGCGGTTTGTTTATAGAACAAAAAGCTTGCATCTCCGCGTGGCTATCGCTTTGCAATTTCGGATGATGAATGACATAGGTAAAGTCAACATACACTGTCCAATCGATTGTACAATAAAACTCATTTCCTTTGGTGAAAGCCCATTTTCTTTAGTAGCATCGGTAGTAGAACCTAAGAAAATGAGTTTTAATGTACAATCGATTGAACAGTGTATGTTGATTATAATGTTCGAGCTCAATGTACTGGCTAAGAAATAAAAATTTATCGCATTTTATATTTTCGTAGCAATGCTCAGGACCTGTGCAGCGGAACGTACAGAAGCTCCAAACTCACATGAAAACATGTCCATACGAGGATTCGGCACTCTGTTCCGAGTAACTAATAATAAATTTCGAAACAACGTTCACGCAACTTAGTCTTTTGTTCTGAGAAGTGTGCATCTAGTTCAGACACACAGTCTAAAGAAAAATATTTGAATTGAATAAAAGGGCATTATTCTCTATTTTATATGTTATCATCTATGAAATTTCGGTGATTGTTTGGTGTTGTTTTTGATGGGGTCTAGTGTCTAGAAACCCCATATTGATCCATCCATTTGCTATGTCACTGTTAAATATTGTTTTTATGAAAATCACACATGTATACCGTTCGCAATAAACGATTCACAACCTCTGCATCACAACCGAACTTTCTTTACATAGATTCCCACTTCTTCATTATCTGCTTCTGAAGTATACCTACGCGTGAGCTCGACATTCGGTTGGTACACACGTCTCTTGTAACGTCATAGTCTTAAACACAAAATAGGAATGGCGGCACAGGGTCAGCTTTCAAAGATATCAGCAGATTGTACCTTAACTGCTCGAGGGACTCGCTCATGTTACGGCAGCGACAGTAAATCAGAACTACACTAAACCATTACCACGAAAATATCTGCACAACGAAAACGTGTATACAATTCGGTTGAACATTATTCAGACTATGGAGCGTCCTATATACGTATAGGTTCGTATCCATGCATTCCATAATCCATACAATATCTAAAAGCCTTCATAAAACATCTGAACCTGCAACAAACGTGTCCGAAGGGAAGAAAGGCCTTCAGCACACTCCACTTGAAGCTGAATGAACTGTAACTCGATGTACGACGAGTACGAGTTTATGTAAAATGCCTGCCCATCGGGACCATCACCATTATCTCTAACCACCACCAAAACCACTCTTTCAATTGCAGGGTGGCGATGATGGTGTACGGATGCTCCACTCCCAATTGTGCCAAACATTTCTGTATCTTAAAAGAAACAAATGCTCAGATACAGGTACTATAGCAACGCTTGGGGGTTGGCCTTGTGAGTTGATCTGGGAGTGGCTACCAACACGCGAAACCTGTTTCGTCTGCAGGGTGTTTCTTTTGTGTTGAATACCGTCGCGTTTCGTCGTGTTTAACACTAACACAAAGACAAATTCAGCGCGGCGATGTTGTTACGCGTGTACCGTCCAAATGGGGTGATGCCAAGAGCTGTGCCACAATCAAAATCCCGGGCCGACCAAAAACATATCTGCTGTGCTGCAAGATAATGTACAAGATACGAACGTGTACCGATACTATTGCTGTTGATGCCGCAACGTATGTGATAGTCTATGTATATTGCGCGAATGTGGTATGATGGTCGAGGGAGATTCCCTCTTTCGATTGTGATAACAGGTTGTATGGATTCTTCGAAAAATAAGAGGAATGGGAAAGACATTGTATTACTGCTCTTGTAAGGCGTCGAATACCCCGAAGGTTTTGGTCCCGGGCAGTTAGCATCTGTCTAGTGCGCAGAGTGTATCGTGTGCGCGCGTACTTTTTTGTATCAGTTCGCTGTATCTTCATAAGGATCAAATCGAGTGTGTGTTCTATTTTATAACAACAAAATATCAAAATAATATATATATTTAAATCCTATGTTTCTTTAATGGGAAAAAATTGCTATAAGATAACAATAACAAAGGATACAATATTGTGATTGACAAGGAATAAATGATATTGACGTGAAATATAAACGCGAAAGACATTACAGTATTTTCATTCAATTTCAAGTGGCGAGCTTTTGTTTTGCTTGCAAATGTGTTATGCTTACGTTTGAAGAATCAAGTGCATCCATATGTATGAATCGCAGTTGTAACTTTAGTGCTACCTACATCATCCTTCCAGCTACCAAAATTCTGCCATTGAAAAATATCAATAAAGTTTAGATTTTAACTTTTACCCCGCCCGCACGTATCTTGGCGTTATTTTGAAGGACACTCTACTGTTGCGGTTATACGTTGATGTTTATCTTTTTGCTTTTTTTTTCGTCGACCGTATCACTTTCGGCAAAAAATACCTTTCCAGCCTAATGCCTTTCTAATTGAAAGTTGGTAAACTCAATTATGTCTCTTCTTTTATAATACATTTGTGCGGACCACACAAAATTAGTGTGATTATAGCTGTTTCTTTGTATACTATACCAAGAGCAAACTCGAATGTCGGTGTCCTTATCGGGATAATCAATTAAATTTAATCGAATGCAAGTCAAATCACAATTGCTGTAAAAAAAAAAAAACAAGTGATTGCCTTATGAATTGTGCCAATAAATCAAACTTCTTCAATATCCTTAATTAATCTAATCGGTGTCTATCGAAAAAATTAAAAGATTAAACCTGTGCAAAAGTTCAAAATCATCGGTGCCTAAATAGATTCGTTTTTGTGTATAGTTTTCTATATAACATTTGGCTGCAAATAACTGCAAAACATATTTTTAAATTTGCTTCAGAAAACCAATTTTATATTAAATAGTGAAATTTTTAAACCAGTTTTAAATGATTCAAAATTAAGTGTGTCATTCAGTGATTTCATAACGCTCTCTGGCTATTAAGCATTTATGAAATATTAAATTATAGTGCAAGTGCAAAGTTTTTACTTTAAAAGTTATATAATTTTGTCTATGAGCCGGTTTTGAAACGACCGTCAAAATTTTTTGGGATTACAATTTGTACGCTACAAACCAACAATCACATATGCATATACTACATAGGAGCAATGATCATCAATTTGAGGATCAAAAATTCATGATGGTATGTAACATATATAAATTTAACAGTACTTAGGTAGTTAATAATAATAAGAAGAAAAAGGGCTCAAATAATTGCTAATTGACATATAGAAAAATAGAAAAAAAACAACAACCGGAATGCGGAACTTCCATAATCCTTTGAGAAGGATACAAATTTGATGAATTTTGGAAGATTGGAAAATAATGCTTTTATATGAAATTGACAAAGAGAATATCGGCCACAGGATTTAAGAGCTCAATTGCCGGAAGGAATCGGTGTGTTTTTACTAAATTTGAAGAAGCATGGCCATTTTTCCCAGCGCATCAAGCACTGGAAATAAATAGGAAAGGTGGATGGCGAATAGAAAAAAATAAAAATATGTTTAAAAATCACTTTAAATTTTTTAAAAATTATCCTGATTAATTTCCGAGTTTCAAATAAATTAAAAATTAAAATCAACGGATGCATAACAATTCTTTTTATAAAAAAATGATTTCCTCATACCGAAATTCTGACCTTTCGGTTTCATTAATTTTATGAAATTAGAGCAACTGCTGAATATGATGATAGTTTGTTGATCTTTTAGCAACGGCTGATTTGTGATCTAAAATTTTTTTAATTAATTTATTAAAAATTTGAAAACAAAAACATTTTATTTTTTTTGAATTTGTAATTCGACTGAATACAAAGGTTTTGAATAATCGTCTCCTCTGAAGGACATGTTTTCCGTTTTAGATGATTATTATTATACCAAATATAATAGTTTCAAAAGTAATAACACACCGCTGGAAATCAACACCCTATTGAGCAAATTTTGTCCACTTTGTAGATTTACTAGTTCAAAGTACCGTTATGAAATTATTGTTTTAATGTTAAAAAAAATCAAAATTTAAATTTCTCCAAAGTAATAAACTGCACAGCAAAAAAAAGCATGGCATTCGAGCAAGAAAATCTAATAGGATAAAAAGGCAAAATTATTTCGGAGTAAACATGCTCAAAATAACACCGCCATCATGGGTTTTATTAGAAAAGAATCCGGAACGGACGAAACTCCTAAATAAAACCTTTTTCGGACACATTGCAAACAATATGTGTTTTTTTTTTTCTATCCCAAAAATATTGAGAATCCATCCTTTCGGTGTTAATGAAAGTATTCTGTTGAGTTCAAATTATTACAAAAAAGGATAAAATCATTACCTTCGATCGGAGTCTTTAGCAATACCTTGCTTCGAGTTTTATGCCAATATTATCCGATTCGGATGGACACTATTCGACACCGATTCGGAGTGAAAATCACTCCGATTTTTTTTGCTGTGGTAAAGTAAACCTGACATTTTCGGATTTAATCAATTTCAGTTGGTTAAAAATTTGTATTTGATACAACGAATGATTCTTGCTGATTTTTAACCTAATACTAAATAAGTATATAGTGGTAATCGTTATACCATTCCTAAAAATTGTTCCATCGACTCTACCCGTTGCTGAATCAATTTGGGACGAAACCATGTTTAATAAATATTACTTTTATATGAATGCTTCTATATAAAGCCGTCGCACACACCAGGGAATTATTGAAGGTTGAAGAACGCTCAGGACTCACGAAGGGGAAAATGGAAAGTCACATATACATATTAATGTACGAAGGACAGATTGAAATTTTTTTGCTAATATTTGCTGATATTCGGACAAAAGTGTTCAACAAATTTTCTGTGTAAAATACAGGGTTTTTCGGAAACTACCGAATAAACGTACCGAAAAATGATTCCTCATGTGATTTCCAGCAAAAAAATGGTTTACGCAAAATACCCCCAATTATGGACCCTTTAGCTGCAACAGGCGGATTTTTTTAAAATGCACTATCTAGAATAGTGAAATAAGATGATTGTTATAGCCAACAAATTTTCCTAAAAATAAAACTAACCGAATTGGCGCATAGTTTTACAATGTCGTTCATGCGTCATTTTATTCTGGCTTCATTATTTCTAAAACCCTTAGGCCGCGCGCACACTAAAGGCGTATTGAAGCGTAGCGTAAAACCTGTCGCCCAATACAACGCTTGTATTGGGCGACAGGTTTTACGCTACGCTACGCTCCAATACGCCTTTAGTCTGCGCGCGGCCTTAGTGACTTAAATGCACAAAGCTACAGTTAATTTTTGCTCCATTTCGGATTCTTCTTCTTCTCTGTACCGTAACCCCTTGGGGGCATGGTGAGTTCACTCAGCCGTTTTATAGGCTATTTCGAGTCAACGTTACATTGCATATATAATTTTCGGAGTGTATAAATGTTACAATCACTATGTATTTCCTATCCGCACATGTACGGAAATTTTGGAACACGCCGAGATTCGATCT
Source organism: Microchrysa polita (assembly GCA_949715475.1). Taxonomy (NCBI): domain Eukaryota; kingdom Metazoa; phylum Arthropoda; class Insecta; order Diptera; family Stratiomyidae; genus Microchrysa; species Microchrysa polita. The sequence continues at coordinate 137,960,253 of OX454416.1, read as the reverse complement.
CCTCTAGATTACTAGCATCGTAGAGTGCGACTCAAACTAGTGAGCTACAGAGCGTGCCATAATTTACCCCATATGACTTTGGTTCGCTCTTTACGGTTTTTTTTTTGCTCCTTCTTCTTCTTTATGGCACGATAACCTCCAATTGTCGCGGTCACGCGACCTTGTCCTCCAGTTCCGAAAGCCTAGCATCTGGTGGGCGTCCTCACATACAGAATGCTTTCAGTCGTCCACGCAATCTGGCCCCGTCCACTCGTTGCGCGTTCATCATACTGGTCCCTATGCTTTTAACAAATTACCCTTCGGAAATAAGATCGGCCTGTGACAACTTCTTACCAGCGCCCGCTCTAGGACTTACAACGCCCCGGGCAAGAGGACAAATTGCCGCCCCTTAGGTACTGTACCAAACAGATTGATAGTAGATATCCATACTATCTAGATAAGTGCTCAGTGGTTCCCAATCTTTTTCAGTTCGTGCCTCCTTGCGAGGTCTATTGATCCTGGCGACACCCAAGAAAATAGGCGTTGGCAAGGAATGCTTTTAATTTTATAGGTTTATATTTCAGGATCTATTTTCGCATTTTAAATTGTTTGAAAATTTAGTTGTTAGTTCAGACGATATTTTGTAACTACTGGAAATTTTTAGAAGTACATGCATATTATTTAAATTTCGTGATCTCCGCACGCTGAATTTCGTCGTAAGTTCTCCCGTCACCATGGCTTCAGTGATACGTCGAGCACGAAAAATGAAATCACCCGGACCGGAGCGACCAAAATCCACAAGATTTTTACCAAAGATTCATTCTATCAATACATAAACTAGCTGACTGGCGGTTCTTTTTAGAAGAGAGAGCTTTGTCAACTTCAATCAGCCATATCATCAAACGCATTTAGTAGCAGCTTTTTTTTAATCGAAGAAAATAAAATTGTTGACAATTTGCAACGTTTTGCAACAACGAATTACCCCTGGTGAGTGCCGGAAGAAGTTCGAGTTAGAATGGTTGTTGTTGAAGGAAACCATAAATCATAAACGGCACCAACCTTAAGGGCCCCAAAAACCTAATGATTTCTCGGGCGATCGATTGCCCACAATCGATCTGCCGCCCGTACAGCACATACATTAGGCAATTTCAGTTGCTATTCGACTCTTGTCAAGTAACGTCGCTCTCGTGGTCTGCCTTCTATACATACTGTCAAATCCCCGTAGAGGTTATTATTTCCATTACCTAGTTATTGTTTACATCGTTTAAAGTTTGTTTCAAACGAAAGCATTGGCATCTATTGGCTCCAAAAGGCCGCGGGAGCCGTCTCCCGTCGACTTACTTTTAAGGGACCGACTTAAGCTCCCGAAAACGCACCCAGATTCACTGAAGATGACTTCGCAAAACAAATTTGCTTTGTTAGCAAATATGACGTCTACCAGCGATGCCGACTGCAACGATTCCATCAACACCGAACAAAATTCTACCAAGCCGCGCGCCAACAAGAAGCTCAAGCTGCCTCCAATAATCATTCCTGATCTTGGCCGAGAAAGCATAACAGCAATCATGGAAACTTTGAGGTTACCCAAATTCGACATTCAACATCTTGGAATCGGTAAGAAAATTTTGTTGTCGGATCAAGACTCCTATGACACTTTTCGTAAACATCTCATCGTAAAGAAAGTCCACTTCTACACGTATTCGCAAGCGGATCTAAGGCCAATGAAATTTGTGCTGAAAGGATTGCATGAAATGGAGTGCTCCGCTCTTAAAAAGCATCTCACCGAGGTGCACAAATTACCGTGCGAAGATGTTAAAAAGTTTAATCTGAATCCGAACAGGAAGAGATTCTCCGACGAAACTATCTATCTCCTCTATTTTAAAAGAGGGGCTGTCAAACTGGCAGAACTAAGAAATATTCGTTCAGTAATGAACACAATTGTTTCATGGGATTATCAAAAGCGCCGACACCAGCAAGTAACACAGTGCAGAAACTGTCAAGCCTATGGACACGGCTCGTCCCACTGCCACCTTCCACCAAGGTGCCTCCTTTGCGGACAAAATCACAACAAAGACTCATGCACCACTAAAGAAACATCCGAAATCAAATGCGCCAATTGTGGTGATGATCACACGGCCAACAATATTCACTGCCCGAAACGGGATGAATACATTCAAATGAGAAAGCGCGTATCCTCGCGAACATCTCAAAAACGCGAACAATATCACCCGATGGATAAAGTTCCATTTACTAGCACCACTTCAGATTCATTTCCACCACTCCCAGGAGCAGCACCTAATATAAACTCGACATCTAATTATAATTTTAAACCCCATGAAATGTACAGTCATATGTTAAAACAACAACCTAACCAATGTACAATGTCAAATAGCTTACTATTCACTCCTAGCCAAATGATCAATCTTGCTCAAGAACTAATTTCGAGACTGTCTAGTTGTAATTCTAAATATGATCAATTTTGTGTTCTCACCGAACTAGTCGTAAAATTTGTTTATAATAGTAACTAACCCGCTAAAATGTGTCCTATGGAATGCCCAAAGCATTCGAAACAAGTCAATTGAAACATTCAATTTCTTAGATAACAGCCAGATCGATATAATGTTCTTGACTGAGACTTGGTTAACGGTTGGAGAAACATTGTATAATAGAAATTATGAAATTGTTAGAAAAGACAGAGAAAACACTAGAGGTGGCGGGGTCGCAATTCTAGTTAAGAAAGGTATTAATTTTAGTATACTTAGTTGTTTCCAAACAAAAATTATTGAGTTCATTGCAATTAAGCTGACAGACATAGATACTGTTCTAATCGCTGCTTACTTCCACGGTACAAAATTAAATAATGCCAAATTAGATGACTTCAAATATGACATTAATATTTTAACTTCTATAAGAGGCAAATACCTTTTATGTGGCGATTTTAATTCGCGTCACCGCTTTTGGAACTGTTCCAGAGCAAATAAAGCGGGAAACATTCTTTATGACTTTGTATCTGCCAACCGATTCCTAGTCCACACTCCCTTAGACCCAACATGCTACCCCCCGAGAGGTAACCCATCCACTCTGGATCTGGTGATAACTAATGGTCTCTTACCCATAACGCATCCTATAGTAGAAAATGAATTGTCTTCACCGCACCTACCTGTTATATTCTATATTGAAAGTAACATTATTAACACTCCCCGCACTTATATTTTAACTACTCAAAAACCTCTTGGAGGAAATATCGAAGGATAATTTCAAACGAGACAAATTTAGGAACTCACGATTTGTCCCTAATTGTAAATATTGAACAGATTGACTCATTAATTAAAAACTTTACCACGATCATAAATAATGCCAAGCAAAATTCCACACCAAAATCTACACTTAAGCGCAGTATAGACCTTGGGCGGAATGAAAATGAAATTTTTGTCCGCTGCGATTTTTTCAATGAAAATGCATGCTTACTGTCGTGGAACATGTCGGAAATGGTGGGGAATTCCATAAGCTACAATCCGAATATGGTTCCAAAATTTTTCTCGGCCAGTTTATGTATTATTTTTCGATTCCCCGGTCATTTCACCGTGGAAAATATCTAATGACGGGGGAATCGAAAAATAATACATAAACTGGCCGAGAAAAATTTTGGAACCATATTGGGATTGTAGCTTATGGAATTCCCCATCATTACCGACATGTTCCACGACAGTAAGCATGCATTTTCATTGAGAAAATCGCAGCGGACAAAAATTTCATTTTCATTCCGCCCGAGGTCTATTCAGGCCTTTATATCGCACAATTTCGCCCCCTCCAATTTTTGCCTCAGTTTAATTAAACAACGCAATATTATTCGTAGAGAATGGCAACGCACACGTATTCCTTATTTAAGGCAACTTGCCACAAGCCTAACTAAACAAATAGGATCTACCCTACTTGAAGAAAGAAACCGCAACTGGAATGAATTGCTTTCAAAACAAGGTAAAGGATCGCAGAAACTCTGGAATCTCTATAAAGTTATTAAAAACAAATGCCGTTATATTCCGCCTATCAATTCGGAAGATGGATCTAAAATATTTAATGAAGAAGGTAAGGTGGAAAAGTTAGCCGACAGTTTTGAACAAGCACACACCTTGACGGAACAACTGAGTGATACCGACACGATCAATAATGTTAATACATCCGTAGACTTCCTCCTCGCAGCTCCAACGGATTTTTGTGCCACTGACTTCTGCAACCCCTCTGAACTGAAGAAGGTAATTAATAGTCTAAAAGTTAAGAAAGCAGTAGGAGATGACCGTATTGGAAACATTTTAATTAAAAATCTTCCACGTAAGGCGATTGTAGCACTCACTCACATTTTAAACAGCTGTATGAAACTAGGATATTTTCCAAATCTGTGGAAAAATGCGATTGTCATCCCCATTTGTAAACCAGGAAAAAATCCAAGCGTCGCTACTAACTACCGCCCAATAAGCCTACTGCCATCACTGAGTAAGGTTTTTGAGAAAATCATACTCACTCGCCTCCATCGCAAGCTAGACGACAACCACACTATTCCCGACTGGCAACACGGTTTTAGACCCGGGTTATCTACAAACCACCAGTTACGAAGAGTCGTTGGTCATATAAATCGAGGATTTGAAAACAAACAGTCTACAGGGTTAATCGCTCTCGACATCCAAAAAGCCTTTGACTCGGTCTGGCATAATGGATTAATACACAAAATGTTAAATTATTCGTTTCCGAAATACCTGACAAAATTAGTGCATTCTTTCCTAAACTTGAGAACGTTTTCAGTCAAAACCAAAGTAGTATCTTCAAAAAGAACTATTCCCGCCGGTGTCCCACAGGGGTCAGTGTTAAGTCCGACCCTGTACAATATATACACATCCGATATTCATAAGGTACCAAATTGTGAAATAGCCATGTACGTTGATGACACTGCTATTTATTGTAGCTCCGACTGTCCCATGGAAATCATTTCGTCCCTCCAGCAGCAACTGACTGTTTTAAATGAGTTTTTCCGCAAATGGAAGATCCAAATCAATGCAGAAAAACTCAAGCCGTGTTTTTCACGAAGAGACGAGCCATGAGGTTTATGCCCGACCCACAATTAAATGTTTTAGGAGCAACAGTTGATTGGTCCACGAGCCTAAAATACCTAGGAGTACATTTGGATAAAAAACTCACCTTTAAAATACATGCTGAAGAAACGGCTCTCAAAATAAATAAATGTATCCACTCTGTATACCCATTTATAAATAGGAAATCGCGACTCTCTCTGGATAATAAATAACTTATTTATAAGACAGTCATGCTACCGGTGTTGTCTTATGGATCCCCAGTTTGGCATAAATGTGCGAATACCCACAAAAAGAAACTGCAAATATTGCAAAACAAATGCCTAAAAATTATTACCAATAAGCCAATATTTTTTCCAACCATACAACTTCATAGAATTACTAAGATAGATACAGTAAAAACTAGAATTGAAAAGACCTACATCAGATTTATCGCTCGATGTTCATCTTCGGATAACCCACTCATCCGTCCTTAGTGTCTTCTCTGTCCTACTTTTACCATAAGCTATGACTATAGTAAATAGTACATAATTAAGTAGGTTAGTTGTAGTAAGTAAGTAAGTAGTAAGTTAGATTAAGACTCAGAAGGTTTTTTAGTAATTTTTTTCCTCGTCAGATTATCTGCTAATTGCAAAAATTTATCTTGTCACCTACATATTTAGTTGAATTTAGCTGTAAAGACTCTATTGTCTAAATCCCTATCCTAAGTACTTAAAATTGTAACAAACAAATCAATTCGATCAAAATAAATTTATTATTATTATTATTAGGCAATTTATCGGGAAATCTGAAACAGACAGTCCCACGGTCCACAAGACACAACACAAAATAGCGAAACCACAACCACAGCATGAAAAACGACTACAGGTTTATGTCAAAAAATCAGCAACTGAGAACACTGATTTTCATGACAGCTTGTACGGAAAATTGCATTGGCAATGCGTTCCACATGTCAAATCAAAAAATTGAATCCGATGGTCCCATGCGCCTTCCGATTTATCTTGCAATCAAAAAATCTGGCCCATCGATCAGAGGGTCTATGGTGCCTGTGCCTGTTAAAGTTGTGCTCGCACCCTCTTCCCTAATCGTCGCGCCTCCTTAGGGGGTGCGCCCCCAGTTTGGGAATCACTGATCTAGATGTATAGAATGGTTGTTGTAAAATCGATACAAAGAAGGTTTTCCTTTTGAAGCAATTGCTTGAACTCATGGTTGTTGCTCCAAAACAATTTACTTAGTGAAACCAGCTAATTTAAGAACATTGTTTTAAAAAACAACTCAAAAATGCATGATCACATTGGGATTCAAACCACCGTTCAGCTATCATTTATACTCTTAAGCGCACCAGAGTTCAGCAAGGCCTTATAGAGTTTGTTTTGAGTTTCAAAATGTTAAAGATTAATGTAAGAAATCGAGAATGCATGAGATATTTCGTTTTCCAGTAAAATACTCAATACATTTTTAGGAAACTCTGCCCTCAAAAATTTTGGGCCGAAAAATTGTTGTGGGTTTCATTACTAACGCTGTGCAGTCGTTTTCCATAAATTCTTTAAAAACTTCAATTAGCCGGATTGCTTTAGGCATTTCAATGTGCATGGCTTATTTTCATAAATGCGTCATCTCGAGAATTTTTAAAGAGAATAAGGTCAGAGCTAGAGGTTGAGCCCATAGCCAAATTCCGATAATAGCATGTCGAAACACAAATTAGGGAGCTCTGGCAATGTATTCTCTGGTTCGATCCCTCATCTTGCTCAAATTCAAACCACCTTGTTCGTAGTTTGCCCTCCAATGCTAGATAAATCAATACAATGGGAACCAACTCAAGTAATCGATTCATGCGAAGGTTTGGCGAATTGAAGTTGAATTGCAAAATGCGCGAAGTGTAGATGGAAATTATGGAAAACAACTCCAAAAAATTATTGTGAATAACATTTCTCACATAGGAGTCTGTTTTAAACGTTTATTCGACTCCCTATTTCTCATTTCATATACATTTCTTCGGGAGTTCAATATTGCTTTTCTGTTACTTATATTTATACAAACAAAAACTGTATAGATATCATCTTGCGGAAATCAAATCGCATATAAATGGAACAATATTTCGTGTTATAATTTCGTCCTCTGAAAATTAGGCATAAATTAGGGTTCATGCAAGGTCCTTATTTCTGGTGAAAAGAAGATGAAATGAATGTTAAATCGGAGGACGAAATTTGCACATACATGTTTTTTTTCCAAAGAATAACTTAGTCAGCGCATAACTGAGCGAATAGTCCCGCACTTTGCTTTTCGAAAGTAGGGCGGTGCTAGCATCACAGACGTAAAATTTGCACGGCTTACTTAGCATTTTAGGATTCTAAATGCAGCACTTAATCGAAGTTGATATTGATTTTTTTCTTTCGGCTTTTTTAATCTTTTTTTTTTATTCGAGTGCTGGCCAAAAAGCCGCCGCTGAAATTTGGCGCCCCGGGCGACCGCCCGGCTTGCCCCCCCCTTAGAGCGGGCGCTGGCTATGAGGGCTTCTCAGGCGGAAGGTTTCTTTGTTGCCCTATTTTCGTTGCAATGAAACAAGACGCCTTAATGAAGCCGTATACCCTGATTTCGAATTGCTAATTGGAAAATAAAGTTAGATGATCTGGATTTGATCTGATTTAATTTCAGGATTATTTAACTAAGAGTTTTCTCGATAAGGGCGCATTCTTTTCGACAAACTGACGGACATGTCTTGTTATTAAATTAGTTACATCATTTTTAATCCTTGTACGTGAAATGAAATGGAATCATTATCTCAATTTTTCACAATTTAGGTTTTAACGTGTTTTGCAATTGGCCGACTCTTTGATGACGTGCATTGCCAAAAACTTTAACTTATTGATTTGATTGTGACAATAGAGATGATCTCATAAATTTTAACAGAAAATTGTAAGCCAGGCAATATTTAAAAAAATATCTTTATTTTCAAAATGTAGGTTTTTGTATGAGCTGGATAAGAGTATAATTATTCTAAGATGGAAACGAAAATTTAGGCATACTATTGTGGACAATATTACACCCAAAATCTAACAAATATTTCAATTTGTTGGAGTTAATTTGTAACAATGTAACCGTTCACCAGCGGCAATTATGTTATTTCAAAAATTTGGACAATTCCAAAAACGGAATAAGGATTCGGTCCCAAATGATTAACTAAATTGAAATATCGGGCTGCTACTCTATTCTTTAGCTATAGTCATCTTCAATTACACTTATAGCATGTTTCAGGCGTTTTTTCGGGCTTAAAGAATGATTTAAGTAATTATACATTTTAGGGGAATATTCAAAAAAACCTTTGTTTGACTTTTGAAATTGAAATAAAATAGACATAATTGCATTCCCTCCCACTCTTTTCATGAAAATTAAATATATTAACTAAGGTATTGATGATAAATTTCTTTAGGTATTTTTACTCGCTTAACAATAAAATTAAATAAAATCAACAGTTCCCATAGTTATTTTTTCCACAGATAGAAAATGTGCATTCAATAGTTAAATTTAACAGTTTCCATAAATCATGATCGAATGCATCATGTCATGTAGCTATTAATTATTCCTGTTTAATGAAACTATAAACATCAATTTACAAAAACCGATTTTTTATCATTTTAACATCAGAAAGGATGCATATGAATCTTCATTTTCATTCATTTATATAAGTTTCATGAAATAAGATACGAGTATGTTCGTTGAAATGGCGATCTTGACTTTTAATATTCTATAATAATTGATTACGTAATAAATAATTTTATTTATGATTGCTAAACTAACTGAAACTATGTATATTCTGCATTGCAATGATGAACTACGAGCATCATAGCAAATAACTACATCATATATAGTTTCGCAGATGCCGATAGATACAATAATTCACAATTTATACTTTACATTAAAAGATTTTTCACAATTTCAAGCTTTTAACAACATATGGCATATTTTGTGCAGCAAGTTAGTCGCTTAAGTCTTTCGTTTTACTATCTTTTTAGTCGATTACTAGGCAGTAGTGAATGATATTTTTTTTTGCGTTAAGCATCTGTTTACAACGTATAGATCTGGGAGTGTGTCTTGGGGTGATTAAAATCCAAACTTCTTTATGCAGGTATGATACTAAACTAAAAGTGCTCTTGAAGCTGCAGTGAGAAGTCTAATAATGAGTACAGCAGTAAGCTTTGTCTAAATAATTGGCGTGAATTCAGTAGCATAACATTTCTAAATTATCTTGTGTTCGAGATCCAAATGGGGGCCCCACACAATGCACACGCTCTAAAATTTTAAATTTTAAGTAAATCCAGAACTGTATTTATAGGATTTACTAAAACCTCGCGATTCAATTGAATAAACGGGTTCAAGTTCATTTTGTTTAGTTCAAATATGCTATCAGCGTCTGGTAACATATGGCAATGATATCCAGCTTTATTATTAAATCTCACATCCGGCTGCCACCATAGTCCTAATTTTGCAGCAAATTTCTAAAATCAATAGTCTAGATTCCCACTCTGACTATTTGATGCATTACTAAAGCGGTTGTATTTGCAATAAGAAGTGTAGTCTAACTTCTAAATCTAAAAATCTACGTCAAAGATTTCTGCTCGGAAAATTAAAAAAAAAAGCTTCTAAAAGGTTCATATCATAACGCGGACAGAAGGGATAAACCGATTAAAGCCGATTGTAGTTTAGACGGCCTCTATTCTAAACGTGACATTTGTTTTCAAAGATGTGTATTGCATGCACTGAAGCGGAGCTCACCACGCTTGACTACGATTTGGTTTGGGGTTTTGGTTGAAATCGCGTCATGAAATCGTTGAAAGTGTGTGGGAAATCCGCTTTACTTTTTACATAAAAAAGTGGTGGATTTTTTCGGTTGATCGGATTTCAACTTTTGTACCCAAGCTGTTTATTAGTGGGTGCAGCCATTACTTCTTACTTGCATCTTTCTGTTCTTCTGTTCGCTTTATTAAGATTTCAACAATTTCCAACATGATTTGCTTTTTTTTTGTACGGAATTATTTGAAATTTCGAACGCTGCATTTGTAACAATAATATTGAATATTATGTTGAAAAACGGAGCGGGCCCAGGACATCACACTAAATGACAAAAGGAAAATTAAATCTTGGTGACAATACAAAATAACAATAAGAACAGGGAAGTATATATTTTCATGGACTCACATTACTTACTATGGAGTAGAATTACTAATTCGCTTCGCTCTAATAATACGAGTGCTTCTAATTGCTTTCAATCGTTCTTATTGCACCGAAAGCATTTACTTTCGTTGAACACTCAGGAAGTAGGCTGCGGTTCTACGGTTTCATATGAAATTTCGTGCTTTTGCAATCACTCTCAGTTTTTAGTACAAATTAGCAACTCATAAAAATGAATGACAAAGAAATGTGCAATCATTGGTTTACATAAGACCCTCCCTGGTAACAGGGATGCAGCTCTTCAGGGCAATGATCTACAAAAGTTATTTTTAGATCACAGTTTAAAATTTCCCACTCCTTGTCACCACAATGGGGGCCCCTGGTGGTTGGGGCCCGTGTATGACTGAATACATTGAACACCGTACGTTACGCCGCGCCACTGCGTGAGTTACATGGGGATAGTGTCAAATGAAAAATTGGAATGATTCCCTGTAAAAATTCAATAACCAATCTTTGTTTGGCAGTTGTTTATGTTGTCTCATTCGCTTATTGATTCTAAAGTCCAAGCTTTTTTTCCAAAATTGATACCTACTCCGAACATGCGCAATACAGATTGTTCAGCATATTACTATATGACAGTATCCTGAACCGCAGCCAATTCTTTAATTCTCCCAATCACTAACTTATTACATATACAGTAGCCGAAAACGTACCAATAATTTATTTTGAAAACCCAAAATTACGGAATTCAGGTTGCAAAGAATCTAACATAATTCGCTTCGTTATTACAACAGTGGTCACTTATTATTTGTTCCTTGTACAATTCACCATCATCCCAATATGTTGTGTCGACGATCTCCTATAATTGTCGACTCTTCCAATTTGTACGTGTATTGTGTATTCCACTCGCCCCGACTGTTGCTGATACTGCGAATATTTGTGCTTGCCATGGTCTCTTTGTGAATTTGAATTGTAATTAGTGCAATCAAATACATAACTTTGGCGGATCAGCATTCCTTCGAGTGGATTCGAAAACACCGACCGACCGCACCGCGCACATGCCGGCCGGGCGAAATCCTTAGCATGAACAATTCTGGAGAGACGATGCGATTCGATGGTTACAAACAAGCACAGCACAAGAATTTCGAGACGTGCTGGTGACGATGATGATGATGATGAACGATGAAAAATTCTGGTTTCACCAAATCGATGATGGTGGTTCAAATTATATGTGGATGTCCTCTGGAACGCATTTATTTCATACGGCATATGCGAGATGGATGTAGGGTTTTGCGCGAAAATTGGTCTTGAAGGGGTTCTGAAAGTAAGTCGACGTGACCCATGAAAAGAATGCAATTATTAATTGAGTGTGCCAATATTTTTTTTTGAAAAATTCCTGAATGCGGTGGGTAATTTTCAGTAGCAAAAATGAAATATTGACAAGTCATTTTGGAATGTTAATGAATGCTTACAAATTGGCATTGATTTTCAAGTGGTCGCATGTGTGCTGGAATATGTTGTAGGAGGGTTAAATTAGGCTAAGAGAACCGATTTTATTATCTTTTAACTATAAGAAGACCTCAGAGACTCTTTCCTCCAACTACTTTATACAAGGCATATAAATTTGCTACCAAAAAAACGAAATATTTTCATACGTTGCGTGCAGATAATTCTACATACTCTCTCACCACAAATATTACAAAAATCCGTTCCCATATATTCCAATCATTCAAAATATTTTAATTTGTTGTCGAAACGTGTAAAGTATATCGAGAAAAAAGGGTCCGCACTATGTCTGATGCGTTTTTTCTACCATCACGCTGCAATAATACACATAATTATTGACCGATACGGTACTGAGGCAGGATAATTGACGAGGAAAAATTATTTTCCTATAAACACGTGAATTGTTGTACGTATACGTACAAGTACAACACTCTCTCTGATATAGGCAGACAAGATCTCAAATTCAGAGCGCACCGCGACACGATTCAATTTTATAAAGATGTGGTAAACCCTCGAAAACGTGCCAATGTGTAAATCGACGCCCGCCTATAAGTACGATGAGGAGAAGAGTCAGAGAAAGCAATCAATTCGCATACCGGCTTGCATAATCTTTTTAACCAACGTCTGATGATAATTTATGTATTTTTCCTTGCGACGAGTACAAAATCAGAGGAAAATTGTTAGCAGCACAACAGCAAGAGGTACACAACTTCAGCGTAAGTAAAAAGATAGTAATTATAGGCACACGCACTATTAGCGCAATAGCTTTATAAATGCTGACCATAGAACAAAAAAAAACGAAGAGAAGAAGATGCGGTTCAACATTTGATTGATTTTTATAATTGTGCGGTTTTTCAAGTGGTTTCAAACTAATTTCATGTCTCGTTTAGCTGCCTCTTAATTGATTAAGAAGTCACCGACATTGTCACCATAGCAGCCCGATTAAGACGAGTGACAATCATTATGTTTCAATCAAATGAATGAGTTTTAAATAGGTCGTTAGGTAGTCCATCCATTGTGGTTTTGTTCCTGAACAAAAGGTTTCTAAACGGAACTCCCTATTCACTAAATATTTCTTTATAGGCATTCATTTCTGTTATAACCTTCATCGCCCTACATAGGTATGTACAAGACGTTGCCGCGTGACTAATTCAACTATGGATTCTTTAATTATTTGCGCAGTTCTTCAGGCTCGATTTTCTGCACAAATCGACTTAACGACCGTTAAAGTGGGGTTGAAGATATAAACTTCAAGTTTTGATGTACGTTTAACGATCTATTTAAGCAATGATTTGTGTCTCGTCAAAATATTTTTACAGATTCAGATCGATTTTATGACTCCATTCGACGAGTGGTATGGTGTAAACTGACCGTGCCTAATGTGGTGATATATTTTTTGAAATTTATTTGAATGATGTTTAGTTTTGTGTTGGCGGGTGTATTTGGTAGTAGAGTGGTTGCATGGACTTAAATTGAAGCCACTAGTTAACCAAAATAAAACTGTTAAAAGTAAATATTTTTTTTTTTTTTCTGATAACACGGCATGTCAATAAAATCCTCGTCAAAGCTAAGAGGAACAATATAAAAATCAGGTTTCTCGCTAAAGTCTTTTGTTTTGCTTTGTGTGTTCATAGTTACTATATACATATTATACAAAAGGTTGATCTGTCTCATTTAAGAATTAATGTTGCACACTTAACCTATTTATTCTACAAACCTAATAGCATTTATAATTAACAACTACTATACAGTGACCAGCCACCAAAAATACATCACCCGCGTACAAATTGCTTTTAAATTAGCAAATTACAATAGCCTCGAAAAATACCAAACTATCGCTTATTCCATGTGCTTTCAACTCTCTTTTATAAATTTTCATCCATTGACCGACAGCATTCCGATCGGCAAGAACATCAAACTCTTGCTCGGCGTTTAAGCATGCACATACTTGCCAAAGATTGTTGCAAAAATGGCAGGTTCGAGGTTGGCACAGTTCTCTATAAGAATACCTGAAAATTAAAATTACACTTCTGTGTACATACCCGCAGAGTCTAACCGAAATATAATTGCAAATACCACACGTAAAAGAGAATCATATAGGCGCAGTCACGCAGATTTATTGTACGAATATGGGCTAATCTGCGCCAGGTCTAAGTTTCAGTTTACGTGTCACTCGAACATTAGGATGGGGACAGCAGAAGTCGTTACTGTTTTGGCATGGTTTTCGATTGTGCTGTTTTGACGGTCGAGGTCGTGCAAGTTGCATAGCATGGCAATTGCTAGGGGTTTTGAGTTCCGGAAGAGGTACTTAGCTTTATGAGCGTGGTGGAACATGAGTGCGTGAAAGTGAGCGTCATAAATGTTTTATTTGAGGTAATTTAGGTGTAGAGGATTAAATGCAATAATTCTCAATAATTGAGTATTTTGTATCTTAACCCCCTTGAAGGCATAGATGTGCTCCCACCTTCTGTTTGTGTTGTGTCCTCACTAAAATAAAAATAAATATCTGACGTGTTAGCGGCTGGCTTAGTGAGATCATAGCTCGTCACATAGGTTTTGCGAATTTTCAATTGAATTGGGGACGTTTTCCCTGGATTTAACGTCCATGCCTGCCACGGTGAATTAAGTGAATTCGAAACCCAGCATAAACCTAATATGCAGTGATATTCAAGTCCCCGGCGCCTTATGTTCGAAGGCGATCACGTCAAACATTACGCCAAACACAAGAATTAATTAAATAATTAATTAATTGGGTTGATGATTGTATCTATCAAGCACATATTAACATTGGCAGGACGGGATTTAGCCTCTATGGCGCCTCTGGGCAGTCGCCGCCTTCCGTCACTGTATGGTATGAAAATTTCATGAATTTTTAATTGTTTCAAAAAGAATTGAAATCCCAATTGACAACTTGTCGAAATGCAAGCAAATTTAGCAAACGTCTGTTTGCTGATTTTACTTATTTTAAATGATTTTTGGTATTGTTAGTATTCGGGAATAATGTGTGTTTATTTCACACGGTAGAACCACGTCTGCGATCATGATAATGTTTATGTATTATTTATCCCTTTATGGATCACAGAAAAAAAACCAAGTTTATTAAAACAAAATCTTTTATTTTAATTAACTTTTATTAGAATGCATTTCGGGTCGATATCGACTCATCATCAGCAAACGCGTTTAAAAAACTGAAGAGAAAATTTTTTCAAGTTGACAAAATTATTTTATAAAAACCTAAATGAACATTTTTAACTGTTGGCTGATTTGTTAGCATTAACATATGTATAAAGGACTAATTGCATTTTTTGAAAATAGATAACTGTTAATGTAATTAACGTAATTGATGCATATGATGCGATTGAAAAATGCATTATGTATTGTACTGATTTAAATTATTTTACAAAATTGAAAAAGTGTAGATGATATATTTCCGTGGTCGGTGTTCATTCGATTTCTACATTTTGAAATTAGCATCGCCTCATATGCATCGAGTGTCCTATGGTCGGTGATGTGCTTTAATAATTTGATTCCGCCGATTTGATGGGGTGGCTCATCGCTGTTAGCAAATTTGTGTAAGGCCACTGCAGATTTTTCTGTTGCAAAATTCTTCACCGCATTTAGATGTTCAGTATATCTTGTTTTGATTTTTCGCTTTGTTTGTCCTATGTACTTGGCATCGCAACTGTTGCATTGGATTTCGTAAATGCCACTCTTTTCCAACCAAGGTCCTTTACAAGTCTCAGTTTATCGGAAATCTACAACATCCGACAGACTTATCCCGAATGACTCATACTGCGCACATCAACATAAGATAGCCGCCTTTCATTCATTCATTCATCATATGTGCAATCTCCCACTATCCGCCGCAGATTATATGAAGGAATATAATCACATCCTGCACTTAGCCAACGTTAATGGTTACAAGAAATCCTTGATAGAGCGTTTAGTGAAAAAACACTCAAGACTAGCATACAGAAACCAACTCACTACATTGTATGCTCAACACAAAAATGAATTGGCAAAAAACGTACATCGTGTTTCTCTAACATATGCGCCAAAAATATTAGGATCCCTCAAAAACACATACAAAAAAGAAGGAATGCAAGTAATATACAAGAATAGTATGAAATTGAAAAGTTTGCTCGGATCATCAAAGGACAAAACACCAAACGAGGAAAAGAGTGGCATTTACGAAATCCAATGCAACAGTTGCGATGCCAAGTACATAGGACAAACAAAGCGAAAAATCAAAACAAGATATACTGAACATCTAAATGCGGTGAAGAATTTTGCAACAGAAAAATCTGCAGTGGCCTTACACAAATTTGCTAACAGCGATGAGCCACCCCATCAAATCGGCGGAATCAAATTATTAAAGCACATCACCGACCATAGGACACTCGATGCATATGAGGCGATGCTAATTTCAAAATGTAGAAATCGAATGAACACCGACCACGGAAATATATCATCTACACTTTTTCAATTTTGTAAAATAATTTAAATCAGTACAATACATAATGCATTTTTCAATCGCATCATATGCATCAATTACGTTAATTACATTAACAGTTATCTATTTTCAAAAAATGCAATTAGTCCTTTATACATATGTTAATGCTAACAAATCAGCCAACAGTTAAAAATGTTCATTTAGGTTTTTATAAAATAATTTTGTCAACTTGAAAAAATTTTCTCTTCAGTTTTTTAAACGCGTTTGCTGATGATGAGTCGATATCGACCCGAAATGCATTTTAATAAAAGTTAATTAAAATAAAAGATTTTGTTTTAATAAACTTGGTTTTTTTTCTGTGATCCATAAAGGGATAAATAATACATAAACATTGTTAGTATTGTATATTTTTCTCTGCCAAAACAATGACAAATTCAACAATTTAAACGTGAAAATTTTGAAAATTGTATTTAAACCTTTTCACACGATGGATACATGCATATTACCTACTAAAAAATGTGATAGTCAATTTAACATATAATATCGAGAGAACCTCTCCCGAAACCCACTCCTGGTTACATCCCAGCCAATTTCAAGTGGGTAAAACTAAAGTTGTAACAGAAAACGCGAAAATATTAGCTTGCTTTTACTAAGGTTGCCAATTCTAATTGATCAACTAATCCAGAAACTCATTTAGTCTTTAAATTAGGATTGAAGCAAAATTGCTAGATCCAATCCAACATTATAGGGACGTTTTATTGTGTTTATCCCGTGCAGGTTTGGGTAGAACTTCATATAAAAAAATGACACTTACCCAGGTATAGTTAACCCGTGCAACTACCCTACACGGGATAGAGCTCAAATGTAGATGGCGGACGCATAGGGGAAATATGAGGGAATTTGTTTTTTCAAACCAAATGTGAGAGTTTTTCTAATCACGAGAAAAGATTTTGCAAGGAAATA
Organism: Microchrysa polita; assembly: GCA_949715475.1. Classification (NCBI taxonomy): domain Eukaryota; kingdom Metazoa; phylum Arthropoda; class Insecta; order Diptera; family Stratiomyidae; genus Microchrysa; species Microchrysa polita. The sequence continues at coordinate 137,943,102 of OX454416.1, read as the reverse complement.
ATCATCTTTTGTGATAAAATCCACCACATCTAAAAAATAAGCCGACGAAAGCGAGTCAAAGATGCACAAAAACTGTCAGCTGTTTGGTCTTAACCGGGATGTTACCCGCGATCGTTTTTTTCGAGTCAGACTTACACGCGATACGAAAAAAACGTCGCTATTATGTAAGTTAGAACAATTTTTAATTTTTCAAGGGATTGATAGGGATATCAAAACAGAAAATGTGTCGAAAAATAAGATGCTTCCTTAGATTAGGCGGCCATCCCAGATCCCGCATTTAAACAAGTCGGTCCATTATCAAAAATCCGAAAATTGCACCGGGAAACATCCAAAGTGTCCCTCATTTTCGGAAAATTGCCTATATGGGAAATCCGGGCCTGCACATTGGACGTAAAAAAATGCATAAAAGTTTACGCTAAACAATTTTGCCTGCCCCTACAATACCTATAAAACAGTTGCGGAATTTAGATAGCAAAATTTACTGATGAAAACGTGCACCATTTTGGAGCATGTTTTTTTCTTTTAAAATAGTGTTATATCTAAATTTTGCAACTGTCCTTAGTGTTTAAGTGGCAATCAAAAATTTAGGATGCAATTTCGTCAGGTTCCCGTGTGCTATATTTGTCGGCGCAATCTTCAACGGTTACTTTAAAACCGTGACGAAAACCGTCTCTACTAACTTTAAAAGCCTCGAGATTTTTTCAACAAATTGTATTTTAGAAGTCCGCCGCCGATTTTAAAAATTTAATTTGTTGTTATGCAGTCGATATGTTTTTAGTCGGAAATTTGTTAGTCGAGATTTCGAAAAACGTGATCAATATTATGTGTTTTCATTAAAATAAAAAAAAAATGTCCATCCACTTAATATACGAGTGAACGTATACAGAATAATATAAAATAATAGGGTTGCTCGCTGAAGTTTTTTGTTTTCTACGTTGATATTGAGGTAGCCGCGAGTTAGCGTCACGAAATATAGTTGGCATCTAATTCTGAAAAGTTGTTGCTCGCCTAGTTCACGATTTTTTGACAAGCATAATCTAGTAGCTCTCGTAGTTTATGTAAAAGAGGCGTCTATTTATCCCTTTCTCAGGAACAGTCAGCTTTCAGGATCTTAAGATTAAAAAGTTTGATTATACTTTCAACCCTTGGATGAACGGTTGAAATTGTCAAGATTCGTTATTGAAGAAATTGTAAAGTTCTTGTACATTTATTATTAATGAGAAAGAGGGGGAGTATCGAGGGGTTTTGTGATACATAGAAGAAATAAATTCGCTTCTGCCATTACTGTAAGAACGGTCATCGTTTGTAAAAGACATCTACTCTGGTACACAGAGCAGTTGGTATACGAGCGATTATTCCCTAGATGTGAAATTTCAACACTGCTAATTGGTAATGAAAATGATTCTTGTATGAGTATGTGGCGAAGTTGGAGTGGCTAAAAATTAAAATATATGCCTTGAAAATGTGACAATTTATAGTTTTTCATGGTATATAATATGATGAATTTTAACAGTTAATTGTAGTTCTGTATGAACCTGTAACACCCAGCACTACACACACGAATTCACGTTATTTCACTTATTGGTGAATGCTGCCATTTTCTAATTTATGAATAGTCATATAACGTGTTTTGCTGCGGGGAAAGTGCTCTAAAAAAAATCCGGTATTCACCTAAATATCCTGAGGGAACGCCGTTTTATGCTTTCTATTTTCATCAACATGCCAAACATTACATTTTATCTTACTTACAAAAGAAGAACCTCAACGGTATCAATATCAGCTTCACAGTACGAGCCTAGCTTTTTGTGTTAGTGCCAAATTAATTAAAACAGCTAGTATATTACCACCCAAAGTTTAATTATATTTATAATTTGTCATTTATAATTTTTACCATTATTAATTCAAATGTTTACATTTATTTTGTAAAAATATTTCCTTTGTTTTTCTTGATGGAATCATTTTAAGTATTTATTAGCACATTGTAACATGAATTGTATTTTTGAATCGGCAATAAGACTTTATTATTATTTATTATTTCTAGGCAACACTTACGTTACACTTTCCCAAATGCGCTAAATTTAGAACGAGATTGGTCGTTAGTTTTGTTTGTTTTTATTCTGTCGCCGGGAGTAAAATCTCACGGGTTGAATCCCTAAAGAACAAAAATATCGAGGCAGTGAACCGCAGAATTGGTATTTAAATTTTTTTTTTGTAATTTGCATCCCACTAGGCACTCCTGCTAAAGTGGAACGAAATATGATTGTTGAAACCAGCAGTTTTTAAGTAGTTCACCTTTTCTACGTCCGCGACATTACCCAATCCTCTCTGCTGATGATAGCAGTCAGACAAAAATTTGTCTGAAGTGGATTAAGCTGAGAATCTTACCTGTTGTTCTAAAGAAATGTCATCGTCAAAATTTCATATTTGATTTAGTGGAAAGGAGCGAATGGCAAGGCAGTAAGCAAACTGGCACTCACAAAAAGCATTTTAAATTTTGCGGTCATTTTTTTCAAGGTCAGCGGAATAGTTTTTTTTAGGCAAATTAGATGAAAGTGTCCTACATTTGACATCTGTGGTGCTAGCACCCATCCCACTTTCGAAAAGCAAAGTGGGACAATTCGCTCAGTTATGTACTCATTAAGTTCTTCTTTTAAAAAAAAGTTTTTCATTGGTAATTTTGCCCTCCAATTTAGAACTTCCTCTTCCTCTTCTGTTTCTAATGATTGTATAATTGAACCAGTATGATTCCTGCTTCAGGGACGAATCACCAAATTTTCAAAAAGAAGACGAAATATAGCACGTAATTACTATTTGATTTCTAGAAGATAAAGTTTAAGTCTTTTGTTTAGTCTGTTGAATCACAGTAGAGCAGTCTACTAAATAGATATTGTACCCAAAGACAAAAATATGGAATCGTATTAGCACTCAGCACATAAAAGCCTTAAAAAAAACTATTTTGTGAAAGATTTCACAGCAATTGACAGAGTGACAGCAGCCCTCCTTAATTTGGAATTTCATCCAAACTCTCTGCAAAGCCTAAATGAACTGTAATGAATTGCTCTTAAGAGTCTGAATGAATAGGTTTAACGTACATTCTAGATGGGCCTTCAGTAGTGCGGGAAGAGATTCTAATCTCGGAATTAGTAGTGCCACTGTGACCATGTATTTAAGTATTGTCTTTATAAAACTGCGCATTCTTATATGGCCGGCAGCTAGTTCAAAATTGCTAATCATTTCGGAGCTACTCTCTGTTACAGCGACCAAGAGCTGGCTGCTATAGTACCTAAGGAGCACTGTCCTTTTGCCCGGGGCGGCGTAGGTGCTAAAGCGGGCGCTGCCAAAAACTAACCAATATATTTCACTGGAAAATCCTCGATTCACATTTGATGAACTGTGGCTTACTCTCCGGTTGAGAATGTATTCTAAACTGAGCAATACACCGGCATCGACAGTCGTATGCCATTTACACAAACAGGCTACGAAAGGATATTTTACGATCCTGCGAAGTAAGTACCTAAACCGCACCTATTGCGCATGTGACTTTAATGTCATTATAGCAGGATGATTACTCAATAATAACAGAATCATTCGAGTAGTGCAAACAACCCGTCACAATTTCAGTAATATCAGTTATTTCAGCCCCATTCAGGACAAAATTCTGATTGCGCCACTGGAAATGGGGCCCACGATGTTTCTGAGCTTGCTTTCTCGCCTCTCGTTACACACCACGAGTAATTTGATGAACCCTTGTTTTTGCCACTAATGTTGAGAATTTAGGTCCTAAGCTGAAAATTTTGTATGCTGAAAAAAGCTGTTTTGCTCTTTTGCACGTGGAAATGTTTGTTTACCTACCATCCATTTTAATTGAAAAAAAACCGGACAAATAGGTGATAGGTGATACAAAATTCGGTAACGCTCTCTGAGCCTTAAGTCGACCTGGGACTGAACCCTTTATGAACTCTTGTGTCCATTATATATTTTTGAAACTAAACTTTAAAATTTCATAAAAATTGAATCATGTTCTTGTGAAAAATCCTACTCCAAAATTCAGCGCTTACATTTCCCGACAGTAACAGCCAAGTTCCACATAATATTCAATCGAAAGGGTTAAAAAAAAGTCGAATATAATCACTACCCTCCGAAAATAAATACCAGTTCCATATGCTAGCGCTGAAATTGGTCATTTCATTTCATTTTCGCATGGTCAATTTCATAGTAAACGCGGTATCATTTAGGTCAAATTATATTTAGCTTTGCGTGAGATATGTAATTTATCAAATCAGTACCAGACGTTACACCCATTCAGCACGTTAAACATAATAAGCATATTTCCAATTTGTATGAACACGTTAACTGTTAAGGTGTTTATTAAGCTCTATGTGAAAACTTCGTTCAGCAAGTGCATAAATTCAAGTAGGAGGCTGCACAGTGTCATTTGAAAACTAGTAGATAAAATTAAAAACTAATCTTGATTTATGAGATAATAGTCATGTATCAGCAGAAAATTAAATGATTTCTATCGTGCATAGTATAGTTTGATTGAATATGATTATCATGGCAATATCGATCCTGAGAAAGTGAATGGAATACTCAGCTTAGTGCTTAGCACGCACTTTCAATTTAGTCAATCGCTTAATTTTCTCTTCATTTGCTAAGACTGAAAAAAAATGTTCATTTTCACATTAAAACGAATTGACAATCAAAATATTATGGCAATTAATAAATACACGGACGCCCTTACAGCACACGCGTTTGGACGTCGACCCATACGTTCTACGGCCAATCTTTGTACAAAATTAATTTCCTGATGCACCCACTCGTTCAGCCTGAACATCTTCGACTCCGACTTTCGCACCGATCCACGTGAATCCTTTCAAACACACTCATATGCACAGTATGGTTAGTCAAATAGTCTTTATACTTTCCGGGCTAAGGTCAGTCATCACCTTGTGCAACTGCAATCATCATATCCGCCAATATAAATCCTTTCAACTCCAGCTCAATTACCACTAAAGTCCGTTGTATCTGCACGTATGATGATAAATGCCAAGCTGATATGCATATAAAGTTCCAATGCTATTCAACTTTATAAATTAAAAGTCAAAATAAAACACAAAAAAAAACGGAGCTCTTATTAAAAAATTCCCTCTCTGTGGTATGGAGGAAAATTCGCAGAGAAAGATATGTGTTGCAATAAAACAACGAGGACGCGACAACCGGAGAGACACACACAGAGGATATGGAAAAGATAATCGATTTCTGTGTTTATGCATTTCACGGATGTTGCGCGCTGGTTACATGCACTTCGTAGGTATCCAGCCAATATATGCGAATTACGAATGAATGTTTTGTGTGCAGAATGAAGAAGAGATTTTTAATGAAGTAGTAAAAACTCATTCATAAAATGTTTTTTACATACGAACGGTCGAGTGGACGATAGAAGTTGCAGATTGTGATTGCGCGAATATATCATATGTTTTTAGCGGGTCAAATGACGGAGACAGTTGAAATAACGAGAAGACGATTGCTTTAGCATAGCAATGACAAGCGGATGGTTTTTATATTATGACGCCGGCCGGGCGTTTGAATTGGAGTGTCGATTTTGTTTTTAAATTAACTGCTGAAATTGACTCGCGAGTATTGCAGTTCCCAATAAAACAAATTTCATCCATAAGCTATTTAATTGATTGAGGATCGGATAGTTGCACGAGTCCAGCACACGATTCGTTAATTAAAACATATGCATTTGATGTTAATAGAGCAATTTTTGTGGGTACTCCAACCAGCTTAGAAAACTTATAGGTTCATCATTTTGGTGATCTTCAAACGACTTGATTTTGTTTGCTTGTAAAAATAAAGGAGAAATTTTCTTTATAAATTTATTGATATTTTACAGGGCCTTCCACACCCTACCAAGGAGAAAACTAACTGGTGGAAATGCATATTTTAGCCATATGTATTGCGAGTAATTCTTGTCCCTTGTTCTATATTAGTGAAGCGGCAAAAAAATTAAGAAGCTGAAGATTCCAGTCACATAATAATAATAACAATTGTATCAATATTTGAATTATACAACAAAAAATGAATTATCAAAATGCGAAAACATAAGACTTAAGCGAGTAACTTTACCATATTACGATGGGTAGCTGCTAATCCGCACTAATTTAAATCGAATTTGCTGAAACTCGGCTTACCACTCTATGAGAAAGAAGTAAGACAATAAAGCACAAAGTTTCAGCGTTGCTACCTTTTGAGCTGATTATTACGAATTTTCATTTTTATGGTAGTCCAGTCAAAATATACCAATTTGGCGCTCCGAATAGAAAATAATAGCCCTACTGCTAACTTTCGCTGTTTTGCAATCTATAGGTATGTAGGGTTCTTGAAGACGAACATTTTAATCCATCGACATTTTCCATTTATATCGTTCCTGTGTCATTTGTTACACTAAATATTATGTTGTTACTATGTATTTTCCATATAGGGTTTCCCGCATTGCGTGGGCAATACTGGAAAGGTAGATAGGGGAATTCGAGTAACCACGCCATCAATAGAATTGTAAAAAAATTACCGTTAACGTGCTGTCTTGCTTTTTTTTAATATAGAGTCAATGAAAATCATTATTTGTCTAGTTTAATTAAAATTTCCCACTCTTCTAATCAATCAATAAAAAATATGACTTCATAGTCTCTAAGACTACATGACATTTCACGTTAAATTACTTTTTTGCGTTTTCTACCAAGATACAAATATTCAAAACTTTAGAGAAGTTTGAAAAGTATTTTTTCGTTGATATTTCAAACAATAATCTTATAATGGTATGATGGTAACTGTCAAATCTGCAAAGTTGATAAGAGTTGCGTCAACGTGTTTGCTTTCTAAGGTAGTAATAACCGGTCCTTTTAGAACAGAAAACGGAGCTATTTTCGTTTTTTCGTCTTTCGGTTCAATTTTTCGCTTTTAACCGAAATAGGAATTTCCTTTTTAAATTCAAAAGAAAAATTTGAGATGAAATGGGTTTTGAAGTCGAGTACGAGTCGCTGCAATAAATTAGTGGGACCATTCCTTCGTCGTGCTCTGTGGTCGTTATGGTTCGGTCGCCACTCTGTGAAATAGACACTCATAGAGAAACGAGTTTCAAAACTCGGCACGACTCGTCGCAAGTTTATTATTCAGAAAAAGATGATAAGAAATATTCTTATCGTAGAATAATAAACTAACAATGCGACTAGGAAGTGGTATGGCTGACAACCGTATCACACTCCGAATTCAGTTGTCTTTGTAACGTTGATGACTACACTCGGTAGTCATCAACGCACCATGCTCCACTAGAAGTTACGGTAATCAAGAGAGAGATTCCTTCGAATCCAATCAAGCTGCTTCAGACACGCACGCGCTGCCTTAAATAGCAAACCAGTTGGTAGATTCCTTTAAGACATGACAACTAAAATGATTCATCAAATGAAGTTAAATAGAAAAATTCAGTACAATGGGCAACCATACAATAGACTAGATCAGTGCTCATCCACTAAAGCAGAACCTGTAAAATATGGACCATTTCAGTTATCAATCTCCAGACATTGTGATCACAGGCTAAAATCAAATTGTATTTTTGACAAAAAAAAAATAGTCACGAATCCTTTATTAATAATACGTCGATACTAGTCGCCGGGCCGGTTTTTGACATCCCTATTCTAAAGGTTTATTACTTTACTGACATTTAGATCGCAACATTTTGGGAAAGACACTTTGGAAGCAAAATCATGATATGTACATGACTCAAAATCAATCCAACTTTAAATTTAAACCAGATTGCATCATCGTAACTTTCAAAATTTATTAAAAAAAAAACAATTATTGCTTTCTAAATATTGAAAAAACTAGAAATTAAAATCATGAAATGATTGCCTCACAATAGAATAGTTGTAAAGAATTGTCTTCATAGAGACAGACAAATTCATGTGGTACTCGCTCAGCGATCGTAATTCAGTAACCAGCTTTGAGCCCAATCAACATACACTTAAAGAAACATGTCTGTAAAGAAAATACACGCATATTGTACCCAGTACAGTACCGGTTGTCTACAGGAACAAAAGACAGACATGACATTCAATCACCCGGATTGCTGTACGAAAATTTTTCGTTCTGCGCATGTACGTGACAATAGACCGGTCGTATTCGAGAATTGTCACGATAACGAACAATTTGTAAAGAAAATGATAAACAGAGTGCTGAGTCTAGTGTGACGTCACAATGCGCAATGCGTGATCTGGTATGTCTATTGTTCTTGGGTTGTCTAATAACGATTACTGAGCGATCATCGCATGAGTCGTCTCTACGAACACAAACCTTAACAGACGAGTTTCATGCATTCCTGAATTGTGAGAAAGGCTGTACTATATTCGATATATCGTTCAATTCGTAGATCTCTCCATTCGGGTAGCCGATATAATCGTTTCCAAGCTACTGTCAAAGAATTATGTGTCTTAGGGTTACCTTTGTTAAAAGATCCTTATTGCAGATCTGAAAGACCTAATGCATAACGGGCAACAACGAGGCAAGGAAGAAGAAGATAACGGGAAGCAATCACATATGGGCGCAAGACGAACCAACGAGACTCATCCGGCTCAATATTAATGAGAGGAGTCCAGCTTTTTGCCCATTGATTTTTCCCCATCGCTGGATTTCAAGATTTCAATTTTCAATTTACATATTTAAAATTTAGGAAAAATATATAAAATGTATAAATATTCAACTTTTTTGCAATAAATTTTAAAAATTACGATGTTGCAATTTTGGTCTCCTGAAAGGTCGGTTTGAATTTGTTTCGTGTAAACGTCAACATATTTGAGAATTTTTTTTTTCGAAAATTTTGAAATGCAAATGTTAAAAGTAATATACCGTTAGAAAGCCATGACGTTCAAGCACCTTCTGGCAACTTTGCAAATTTGACAGTTCAAGCTTCAAAGTACTGTTATAAAAGTATTGTTTGAAATTATAATGAAAAATTAAATTCCAAATTTCGGTTGTATCTTGGCAGCTTCATATATCATATCATAAAAGTTAAAATTGCAAAAAAAGTAAGCAAATCTCAACATTAACTTACTTTCAGAAATTGAGATAGAATTGTTCCTTGATTAGTTGAGGTCCTCGAAGCCTCCCTAAATATTAAGGTTAATGGTTTCCGCAAAGTAACTTTTTTAGCAGGATAAATGTAGGGCATGGCCTCTAAATGTCTCTCACATAATTACAAACCAGTAGCGCTTCCCTATCCGGAGATCCAATGTTAAAATCTAAATGAGCCAGAATAAGGTGATTTATTCGTTGCGAGTATTGTTGTAAGACTCGAAAAAATCTAATATCATTATCTCTCACCAAAAAATTATTAAATGCTAAAATTTTTCATAATTAGAACTTCACAGTTTAAAAAATTCAATAAAATTTCCCGTTTGATTCACCCTATTCAGCGTGTGTCGGTGTTTACAAACCCGCTATTATACACATAATAGACAAAAAAAAAATTAAATGGCTCCAGCCTACTTCCTCAGATCCTTCCTATATAAACTTGATGAAGTCGATAAATCAGCTTGCTTATTGCGGCAGATATTGATAATATCATATCTTTACAAAAAGTTAATCGAAGACTACAAGAAGTACACTAATTCTGACGAATAGGTAGGACGTTTCCTTTATGAGGGTCCATTGAAGGTCAAACTAAATTCGGAGAGAAATTGACTTTCTTGGCGCAAATTTTTTTTAATTGTTGTTGTTGTAAATTATAGCCGCCCCATTACGAACGAAATTGTTGTCAATTTTATGCTGTTATTTGGTAAGCAAAATTTATTATTTTGACCTAGAGATCGTTAGGAAGTATTTTTGAATATGTACTCAGATATTACATTACATTCAGATCACGTGGACGGCCGAGAGCTCGCTGGATGTACTCGTTAATCGTTGCTTGACAGCAATATGTGTATCTAGAGGTTGTCGTTTTCGTATGTATTAGAGAAGAGATTTAGAAGAATTTATTTATTTAAGGATTGATTGTCAGCAGGCTCATACTTATAAAGGGTTTTTCTGAGAATCTGCCGGATGAGATTTCTGATACGAAAACAATATGATTTCAATAGAGAATACTAGCTTCTTCAGCGACAAAGTCAAATGATTACCCAACAATTTTTCTGGATGACTTTTGTCAAAAAAAAATGTACCATTGAACTAGGGTATGGGCTTAAAATATAAGTTTTTGTTTTGTATTTGTGCGGCTTACTTTATAGTTTTGCCGATAAAATTCCATTTTCTGTTAGATTTCAATAAAAAATTATAACAGCTATTAATTAATTTATTTCTTTTGAATAATAAATAACGGTGAACCAAATTACCATTATAATTTTCTTTAGAATGTTAATCTAGCCATAGACGCCTAACGCCCGATTTTTTGGGGCATCAACAAAATCGATCCATATTTTCGTCGGTTGTTAAAAAATTTCATGTTTATGGATAAATTTCGTTTCATACATCTCTTTTGACAATAAAATTGCAAATACTAAATTATTTTTATAAAAATAAGCTGAATTATTTTGACTTGTTTTCGGATAGTTTGCAGCTATCGAAAACCCTCTATTTCAAACAGGAAATGGATCAAAGTTAGCTAAGATACAGTTACTACATTTTAGTCACAGCTTTGGCAACATCTTTTCAAAGGATATTAGTAAAAGACCTTTAAAAAAAATTACAAGTTTCATTTAAAAATTTAAAAAGTGTACCGTTTTAAAAATGGTGCATTGGGCATATATGGGTTAAACAATAAAAAAAAAATTCGGTATAAAATATGCATATTGAAGCAGGTGACGACAGAAACATTAAAATGACATCTTTCCGTATAATGTGCAATTTCAATACATATTCCGTAAAATGTACAATTTCACCCTTTCACAAAACACTCTTGTGGACTACTTATCGAATCACCACTTCGATACGTAAACGTACCTAAGAAGCTCTCTACACCACAACAACATCTCAATATTGTATGCCCTTCAAAGCTTTTCACCACACTCATTCATTCTCTGTGTTCAAATCATTTTCGCTGTATCGATTGAAGCGCGTCCTGACCATACATCACGCACACAGTGTCGGTAATTTGAACCACACATAAATTCGTGGGTTTGAATTTTCGGTAATGTGGTGAGTATCTTTTTTGTATACAATCGTCTTGTGCTACGTATAACAGTTTGTGGAGGTGGAGTTTGCGTGTCAACATAAAAACGAAAACATTGAGCGAGAGACCTGCTTTGCATACTACTTTTATCTATATCTTTTGGAATATCTATTTTTGTCCACTAATTGCTTAATTTCTACATTGGCCACTATATTTAAAAGTACATGTGAACTTTCCGTTATATTTTCGTACGATCAAAAGATTGATTCCGCGTCAACTATGTTAATGAGTCGGGAATTTTTTGGCAACAACTGGTCTATGGTCAGTATATCTCATGATATCAGTATACTGAATGCACACATGTCTAAACAGAAATGGTAGAACTTTAGCTTTCACTATACTCGTTTCAGTATGTATCTTTATATCAAGAATATAAATTTAAAGCCGATTAATTTTTAATTAGCTACTAAATTGCCGTTTAAATAAAGCAGGAGAATAACACTAAATATTATTTCGAATTAAAATGAATAAGTTTACATAAATTATTTAAAAATTATGAGAATTCGCATACATTATTAGAAAGTAGAAAAGATGATCACTATAAGAACATTCGAAATGCTGCAACAAACGGGTGAGATATGCGGTGTGGTATAATGCGTGTACGCGTTAAAGTAACCCGGTTTGAAACACTCTACAATAGGCTCGTGCGGATATACTCGAAACGAATTCATTAAATAATCATTTAAAATTGAATCGAATTCATCTAATCAACCCTGCAGCAATACACACGCGCATATTTTTTTCTGTTTGAGATTAGACCGGCTGGATCAGAGAACACCTGTTTCATAAATTTTTAATTGAGATAAAATGAATGCATTTGCATTTATCAGTTTCTTCTTTTGATTTGTTTTTTCACCGGTATTAATATGTTTTTGGAAATCTGCATAATCTGTTGTCTGATTATGTTAAATTTGCAAATTAAAAGCGAGTCGGTCAACACATTATAGATTGTTAGGAGAGGAGATACAAGAATCCTTGAAGGTGCTAAGCTGAACAAATGTTGCTTTTTGAAAAGTAGCTTAAAGTAGCAGAAACTTAGAATAATGGTGCAATTTGGGTCTGACAGTTTCCCATCTGTGGTGCGGGTTGGTAGATGTATCAATATCTTATGACTATATTACTGATGATTGTGCCGGGTCATCAAACCATGACTGTTGATACGAGTTTAGCTATATTAGATAGAATACTGAACTGGTATTTTCATGTGACCTAATTTATTGGTTTTTACGCGAAAAAGTATTACATCAAACTAGGCCGTGTCGCAGTGCTTTATCTGTAAATAACAGTAACTGGAGTGGTATATGTATCCTTAAAATGTATCGTTTCTTCGCGGCTTTTGAAATGCTCGTCACCAATGTTCCATCATTTCTTGCTCCAGATTTCTTATTTTCACTTTTTCATTCCACGCATATGGGTGGTCTTCATTATTTATCCTAATCAGTTCATAAACTCATCATTATCGTAATCATAAATAAATTGACACATTATCCGCATCCATCAACCATTTATACTAAATCTCCACAATATTTCCAATCAGTTTCAATTCAAACGCCCCCTCAAACTCATCACTTAACACAAACGTGTAAATTTCCATTTATCATACAAATAACCAAATTACCCTTACAAATGGACCGCTTAAAATCTACCGATTTTTGACGTATTAATTTAGCACCCAAGAAGACAATATCATCATATGAATTTGAAAGAGTCAGCGCGCAGTAGTCAGTCCGAAAGTAGTCGTTTCAAGACAAGATTTGATAGAATTTATTATTTATACATGCTGGTATGGTGTATACTATCATAATGGAAATATTCTTAAAAGAAAAACTAACAAAACTTTTCTATAGCCGATAAACCATTAAAAATACACATTTGAATAATTCATTGGACGCTTAACGACTTGGAAATCAATTCGAAATGTCAATAGATTTGGCTCGAAATATATTTTTATTAATGATGCAAATTATTTTCTAAATTCGCTGTTAGGATGGTTGTAAAATCGAATGTTCACGCTTTTAGAATGCATCTGCCGGCCTGGCCACGATGTGATTTAGTGCGTGCGTTATGATCAGGTTGGGTGAGTTTTAATTAGCTACGGGTATACATATATCGGGCTCATTATGATCATTAGATGAAGGCCATTTGGAAGGGAAAAAGAAGTTTTTTTTTGTTTTGTGTAATTATGAAAATCTCGTTAAGAATCCCGGAACTGAAGTTATACGTGGTAGTTCTTCCAGTTTTTCGGGCATGTGCTTAGAAGAAATGCTGTATTGGATTTACTTGCATGATGAAGTTTTGGGTAGAATTTTACCCTTATATTAAAAAAAAAAAATAAAAAAAAATTAAACAACTTATAGTAGCAATAATGTGTGATTGTCCTGTTGAACGATAAGCCAGGACAAAAGACAGTTGCATGCCTCAGAAGGTTACTAACTTTACGTGATCTCAGAATTTTATCGAACTGCCTGATAAAATGAGAGAGAAAAATTTTCAAATGAAATATTTACGAAAGTTACAACTTTCTACACTTTTAGCTTACAACATGGCAACAATTTGCACCTCAAAACAATAATAGCCATCGTGATGTTCATTCCTCTTTACATCTATAATCAGTAGCGTACCCAGAAAAAATCTTGAAAACTAGAAGTAAAAGAAATGAACTGAGCATTTACCTTGCCTGATTGGCAAACTTTAGCAAGATCGGCCAATGGGCCCCCCCCCCCCTTGATATACGCTACTTCAGATTTATATTTGGAACGCATCCCTTAACGACTCCACCGAATTTCAATCATTGCTTGTTTTATTTAAGCAAAATATTCTCATTATTTAACCGGTTATTATAACGGAACTATTTGGCCTGCGATATTGACGTTGAATAGACAATTCGATTAAAAACAAAACTTCTCCACATCACTTTACTGTAGGAACACCAGTAAGAACGATATTAAGGAAAAACGCAAAATTCCCCTATAAGTAGACAAATTACTATAACTTCACCCACTTCCACAAATACGAAAACTCAGATTTAGACTTAGGGCACGTTGCTTAACATCTCATCAAATTTCAGCCATTACGTATTTTTTTTTAAGTAAAATATGGGAACCATACGAAATCCCCAATCACAAAATCCTCAAACGTAGAAAAATCCCCAAAATCAAAATCCCCATATTCAAAATCCCCATAATCATAATACCCATATACAAAATCCCCATAATCATAATACCCATATACAAAATCCCCAATCATAAAATCCCCAAACACCCGAAATATGATGGTAAATGGTAGATGGATGGTAGTAAAAAATGGTAGATGGCTGGTAGATGGTAAATGGTTGATGGATGAAAGACTGTAAATTGTTGATGGTAGATGGAAGGTTGATGGTAAATGGCACTAGGAGGGACGTAAATCGATACTAACTTATTTTTTGATTAGCACAAACAAAATATTCGAGTCCATTGCATATATCGTTCTATCATTCGTTTTCTTTAACATCGTCGAGACAAGTCCTCATCCGAACGAATATTCGCGGAAAACTTGGTTGGCTTATTGTTGGAACCGATTGCATATTTAATCGCCTGCACATTATCTGCTGTTGTTCTGTGTTACTTCAAAGAGTTTGCCGTTGATTAGCATATATATCAGTCCACGACGGTGATTTTTTTTTATTGCATAGTAGGACTATTCAATTACAATAGTCTAAAGCACCTACCATTTATTATCTACCATTTACCATCTACTATTTGCTATTTACCACCCACCATTTGCAATTTACAATCTACCATTTACCATCTGTCATCAACCATTTACAAACTACCATCCGTCTACCATTAACCACCTACCATTTACCATCTACCATTTAACATCTATCATTTACCATCTACAATAGCCTAAAGAAAGTCTCCATTCCCCATTTGAGGTGTGATCTTAAAACGCGCGCGCGTTCTTAGATCACACCTCAAATGGGGAATGGGGAATTTCGTTTGGGGATTTTGATTTGGGGATTTTGGTTTGGGGATTTTGTGACTGGGGATATCGTATCCAACCCGTAAAATATACCCGTTTACTGTACTATTTGGATTTGGTATAAATTGTTGTTAACATACATACATATGAATGGATGAAATGGGCAATTTATAGAAACATGCAGTGCAATGAAACCCAGTTTGTAGCGTACGCGCACTCTTTTGAGGCTACCGGCACGAAAATAGCATCCCCGTTTTCTCGAGAAAGTTCGCGTCCGATCGTCGTGGTAGAAACACTAAGACAAATTTGGGTCGCTAATTGCAAATTTGAGGTCAAAAACCAGAAAAAAAATTGGGGTTCCCCGCCCCAGAATGGTACACCTGTTTTCTCGCGGAAATATTCGTCCAATCGGCGTGGGAACACCCACCAAAAGAATTCTGGGTCGCTGATTCTAAATTTAAATTCAAAAGGAAGAAACAATTTGTTTTTTTTTTTTTTTTTTGGGTTTGCCCGCCTCAAAATTGTACTCCTGGTTTTTCGGGGAAATACTCGTCCAATCGGCGTGGCAAGAAACACTAAGGTTAATTTGGGTACAAATTTGAGGTAATAAACGAAAAAAAATGTTTGGGATTGCCGGCCCCAGAATGGTACCTCTGTCTTCTTGGGGAAATACTCGTCCAACCGGCGGCGTGGCAGGAAACACTAAAAGAATTTTTGGTCGCGGTTTCCGAATTTGAGGTCAAAAGCAGGAAAAAAATTCTCTTGGGGTTGCCCGCTCCAGAAAGGTATCCCTCACGCTTTTTCGTCATGCAAAAGTTCCTCATCGCACAACCCGACCGACGTCGCATCGCAAGCAGTCTGAATGGTGTAAGGAGGTGCGTGCTGGTTTCCAATAATACTAGGGGGCTTCGCTACGCTCGCCACCCCCTCACCTTTTCACAAATTGTTCTGTCTGGCCATGTTACTTTATTTGTAGCAGTAGGTCGAACAAATTGAATACAACCAACTCAAATCTCTCAACTTCAGCTTACTCTAGGAAATTTTACAAATTAATTTAACGAAGAAATTATTCATTTCAACTAAAAACAATTATTTACAACTTTTTTCATAATGTAATTACATAAAAATCACATCTTTTTCACCCAGTAGTAATTACACGCTTCCCCGCTGTGCCAATAAGCTTACCAACACGAGTTTCACGTATCAATCATTATTAAAGATTGAACGATATAATAATTTAACAAGTTGACTGAAATTAATTTCTGTTCACTCTTTTTCAATTACATTAATAAAGTCTTGGCCTAATAATAATCAATTCGCATGTAACACATCCTACAAACTGAACTCTCTCAAGTGTAGTAATTACAATTAATCTAAGACCGACATTCATCCACACCCATATTTAACCTATATAACACCTGATCGTCGTGTCGATAATTTTAAGTGTTGTGTCTTTGCCGGTGCCAATATGTGTATGAAAAGGCATGTATGATCAGTCGCGCACAGTTGGAGTAACATAGATTTGGGCCCGGTTTTCACATATAGAATTTGCAAGGCATAGTAAATTCGCATCCTTGCTAGAAGACTAGACGAGTGTCGTTCGTATAACACAACGATGTCAATTTTCACATTTGATATTATGATTTTATGCAAATCGTTGAACGTTTATGTCTATTGCGCTGGTATACCGTATAACTGTGGAAGATTACAATTTCAGATTTCGCGCGTACAGGGTAGAGTGGCATCTAAAATTGACTGAGTTGCTGCTACAATGGCACTAGGATAAGATGCATACCACAAGACTAGAATGGACCTGATCGCGAATGACATGCTGGTTGTATGAATAAATTCATTCAAGAAGTACTGAATTGATATGCTGAATGAAGAGTTGCCAATTCTCTCTCTCTCTCTCGATTACCGTAACTCCTAGTGGATCATGGTGCGTTGTTGACTACCGTACCGTGTGTAGTCATCAACGTTACAAGACAACTGAATTCGGAGTGTGATACGGTTGTCAGCCATACTACTTCCTTGTTAGTTTATTATTCCACGATAAGAATATTTCTTATCATCTTCTTCTGAATAATAAACTTGCGACGAGTCGTGCCGAGTTTGGAAACTCGTTTCTCTATGAGTGTCTTTTTCACAGAGTGGCGACCGAACGATCACGGCCACAGAGCACGAATGAAGAGTTGCCAATTACGTGCAATATATTTTTACAGTAAAATATGATTTTATTTTTATTATTATTTGCCCAAATCAGTCGAATAAAATGACACCCGCCAATTTCACTTTAAATAACAGGCGCGACAATCCAACATTGGACTAAGGCCGCAGGATGTGTTAGTGACATCCCATTTCCAAGATCTTATCTGCTTTTTGTTGAGGTAATGAGATCAGCATCACGCTCAGCAGTGTTATTTATCCCCATAAATGGGTACTCGTTTAACATCTTGAGTGAGATCATAGTCCGTCACAAGCTCGTGAGTTCGAAAAACACCATGATCCACGGTGAGATTCGAACTCATGACCCTGTGCACCGAAGGTGCGCGCACTAACCGCTAGACCAGCCAGACTACTTATTATTTCACTTAATATCATTTATAAATTATGGCTTTGACAAAAATGATTACAATTAAACATTTTCAAATGTTCAACTTAGGCTAAGCTGACCAGACGTACAGCATTTTGCTGTACAGTACAGCATTTCCACCTACCGTACAGCACTGAAAAATGTACAGCAAAATCTACAGCATTCCGAATGTCACACAATGAAACCTAATTCACTAGAGAATAAGCTCCTTCGTGAGGCCTGTGATCAGATTTGCCTGCTTTCAAGGTCCCTGTACCCCTTACGATTGATATTTGCCGAGATATAATCGCACTTTTATGTTTGGCAACCGTTCATTTCCGATACCTCGGGAACCCTTCCCGACCTCTCTGAAATTTTGCACACACTTGCAAGCTACTTGGCCCTCATATTTTCTCCAAATTTCACGGCCCACCTATCCGCGTTCATAAGTTAGAGCTGCCCAGAGCGCACTTGTGTGTTTTCTAATCGAAATTGTCCGTAACTTGGCAATTGTTGAGCGGAATTTGGAAATTTGGCAAACATGTTAGGGACCGTACTGTACTGCCCATATGTGGTGAATATTACAAGGCTCTGGCTGCCAAGGTTCAGAAGTTACGACCGCCGAAAGGTGCGATTTTAATTAATTTTCCCTATCACAAAACGACGAAAAAATCAGCCACTGTACTCCATTCGATTCCTCTATCAACCTCTATAGGAAGATGCATATTGCATACTAAAGAAAGAACTCGGCATGAGATTTAGATAATTTTTTTTTCTTCAACAATGCTTTAGAAACCATTTAAATCAGTGTTAAGAGCCCAGGGGATTTAAACCTCTGTTTGGTGTATACGTTTATTCAGATCCTGTGGCTAGCCCTTCGCTTCGGTCTGACCCCGCTCTGTCTGTTGCTCTTTTCATAATTGGCCAACGTCCTTCCAGCACTGGAAGCGGATAAGGCGAGGTGCGATCGCAGCCACCGATGAGTCGATTGAAGGCAATTCGTAAGATTTAGACTTCAGGCTCGTCCTTTAGGCTTACTTAAATCCTATAGCTAGCCTTGCAATTGGTAAGGTTTAGACCTCTGGCTCATGCTTAGGCTTACTTAAAGCTTGTCTTCCACGCTTTTTAGAATTCGCCCACATTTTTGAAACGTAACGCGGCTGGGAAATAGGATAAGACGAGCGCAGCGAGCGGTAAGCCAATGAGTGTATTCACGTACACTACGCTCAGCTCATTTCGCCGGGAAAAATTGATCGAATTCTGGTTACATTACTCTCCACCAGAAGGCACTCAGTGTTTGTGATGCGAATATATTAAGGCCGCAATGTAGAATCTTAGACGTCAAAATCAGCTTATAATTTTTGGTTATGTTCGCCAATGTTGCACGGTTTTGTTTTTGCTTTTTATTACGTCATATGCTTGTTTTTGTTGTTTGTTCGTGTAAATCCAAAATTTAAGAGCTAAATTATGACGTCATTTATGCTCATCTACATGTGTTTATATGATTTTTGCAATAATAATGAATGTCGTTTGACATTAGTGTTACATTGCATTCACACACCACCTTTGCGCTAAGTTGCGTGTGCCTTCTGGAGGAGGAAAATTTAGATAGAATTCGTATCAAAATTTTAGTCCGCTCACTTGTGCGTGAATACACCCAATGGAAGGCAATTCAAAAAACTTAGACCTCAGATCCTGTGACTCGCCCTTCGCCCAGCGAGCGCTTTTCATAATTCGCCAACATTCTTGTGACCAGAGCTAATGGGATCCGAATAAGGCGGTTATCTCACCGGAGACATATCCCCATGCATCGTTTTTAACGAGTATAGCCTCGGCTTGAATACACCATGTGTCGTAATTATCGCGAGAAAGTAATTCGAGTTTCGTTGCGTACGCCATATTTTGGCTAGTGACTCGACCACACTCTATACCGTTCAAACACGATGATTTTCTAACTCGACTTTACGCGTTCGCGGATACGTTTTATATTTTTATTTTTAGATTATTATTTATTAACCGTGCTAAGCATTTATCTGGGCCCATAACATATTAGATCAGGGTAAATGCAGTGAAGAATACACACGATTAATGTAGATAACAATATATTTTATAATATCCGAATTGATGTTAACGATATAAATATTTTATAACGAATGACATATTTTAATTAATTCTGAATATAAGTCAATAGTAAGCGTAGAAGGTTAATTACTTCACGGTTAAAAATTCTGGTGTATTTTTTATACCAACTGATGGTATAAAGCTCATGTATATATTTTTTAGTATGAATTGTATACAAAAGCGATGTATAAATTTTGTTTATATGAATTTTTATTAAATTTATCCAAGGTTTGTATTAAAATATTGAATTCGAGATGTTTGTATAAAAATTATACGAAGCTGTTACAAAATTAATCCAAAAATACTAATGAAAATTATGCAGCATTTATATGAATCTTTTTATCAGAACGTGTTATTGATTTTATACTATAAATTACAACTTGCATACCAATTGAGAATTTGTTTAATAATATTGAACTGATAGAAAAATTTTATACCAAAGTGAGGTAAAGTTTATCCTATATTGTACATTTCTAAAAAAAAAATTATTGAATTCGCATTTGGAAAGGTGGACTTTGTGCGTCGCTGTGGCGCACCTGGTTGAGAGTGCATGCTAGTAATCTAGAGGTGCGGAGATCGAATCTCGGCGTGGTCAAAAATTTCTGTATGTGCGGATAGGAAATATACGAGTATAGTGCCTGCAACAGTATGTCCCAGAAGGGGTTTTCTGCAGGCATACATTATCCTTCATATGTAAATGAATGTCGTTTTTTTTTTAAATTTTGAATAAAAAAATTGTATAGTTTTTATCATATATCTGGATAAATACTATTTACACCTTATTCGGATTATTTTTATATTGTTAGCTTATAAAAATATTTTATACGCGATTAGCATGAACTGTATAGCATCAACTGATAACTTCGATTAATAAAGAAGCTTAAGCTATAATTTTTATACAGAAAGTCTATCGAACTATATGTATACCAAAATTTATAAAGTTTATACCATTTTTTTTAACCGTGTAGGTTTATATAATTGTAAATCCAACTGAGTCGGAGGAATTTTAATGTTTAGTGAAAACTTGCTGAGTTATTAGCAAATGAAAACTAAGGTTAAAGGAACGCTTAGAAATAGAAAAAAATTAGCTATAAAATACGTCCCTTCGCAGCTCTAATAAGTCGATAGGAGTGGAAAATTGTGAATATACTGCCGACAAATGTGTAAATCTGCCACTGCGTGATGATCGAATGAGAATCGAACTGAGGAATATGATGTACAGTGCAGCAGTGGCGTAGATAGGTGACAGGAAATCTGTCGCCAAATCTTTTTTCTAACACAGGCAAAATAAATTAAATTAAGAGTTTATCAGCCCTGACGAACAGTATGCAGGGTGTCCAATCCATGGTGGAGAATATTTGGTATATTACGCTTTTAGGTCCCTAAGGGAAATTTTTCTTGTTCTTCTTATCGACACTAGCGACACTTATCTTACCGTCCGCCATATAGTGGACACATTGCGGAAAATATCGGAAACATCAAAAATTTCCCTTGGGGACCTGAAAGCGTAATGTACCTTGCTCGTGTCTTCCGAGATACACCCGTAAATTTTAAAATTGGTTTTCCAGCACAAATTCAAATAATAATATCGTAATTTCTTTAAAGTTTGAACGGGTGTATCTCGGAAGACACGAGCAATTTCGTAACGGGCGAGGTTAAACGGTTAAACATTTTCTCCAAATGAGCCACACTACCTATCATTAAAATATTCTCCACCATGGATTGGACACCCTGTATACTGTTCGTCAGGGGTGATAAACTCTTATTTTAATTTATTTTGCCTGTGTTAGAAAAAAGTTTTGTCGACAGATTTCCTGTCACCTATCTAGATACGAACAATTTCGAGGTATCATTTTATTGGAAATTTTATGTAGTTTCAGAAAGTGAAGTCATATCTCGGATGAAATGTTTGGTGGGGTGGCAAATTTTGATTTAGTTAAAAAAATTTTATTTCATTGTAACGGTTAAAAATAGAAGGGTCACCGACAACGACATTAATTTTCTCCAAATGAGCCACACTACCTACCCTTAAAATATTCTCCACCATAAATGGGACACCCTGTAAAAAAAAAACGTGTAAAAAATTTTCTGAGAGCTCAATTGTACGTTACAGACGTAGTACTGTACATACCCGTATTAAAATTGAGAAAATATTGGAAATTTTTTTATTTTTATGTTGGCCGTGGTGCATTTCTGAAATACAGTGCTTGTCATCAAATTAACACACCCCTTCGCATGAATAGTTTCGGCTGATTTTCAACCAAACTAAAAGAGCTAAAATTTCAAAATTATAACTGTTAATAGTCTATTCAATTCTGAGTTAATTAACACAAAAAGAATTGTGTTTGCATTTTTTAATATTGATTTATAATTGTTTTTCAAAAAGAACACATAAAATAGCCAGTTAAAATTTGTCATCAGGATAGCACATCCAAATTCTTTTTTGTCTATCGTACACACTATTTTAGCTCTTTTAGTTTGGTTGGAAATCAGCCGGAACTATTCATGCGAAGGGGTGTGCTAATCTGATGACGAGCAGTGTAAGTATTAATTTAAATCTTGAAATTTATATTCAGCGGCCCGCTGCTATTTGAAGCGTGGGTTAGTTGGTCCATGAGAATAAAAGTGTTTGACATCCCTGGATAAAACTAAAAATTTAATAGTAGTATTTTAGTTTTTAATTATTTCATTCTTATACTATTTTCCTGTATTCTTCCTGTACCGTTTTTGAAATAATCACCAAAACAAAAATAGTGTTTTTTTTTCAAAACTTCGGACCACATGACTTTTTTTTCCATAATCAAAAGGCTATGCAAGCAATCCTGGTAACCTTTAGAGACATATTCTGATTTTTGCTTCTCCGTGGCCTTATGTCGATTAACTTTTCCTCAGCTATTATCACGATATTACTTCCTCTTCTGAAGAGTTTTCTTTCATGGTCCGTTAACTTTTTTGCCTTGTTAATTTTTATACCCTTCGCTCATGGAGTGAAAGGGTATACTAACTTTGTCATGAAGTTTGCAACGCATTGAAGGAAGCATCTCCCACCATATCAAAAGTATACATATATGATCAGCATGACTTGGGAGAGTCGATTGGTGGATGTCTGTCTGTCCGACTGTTGCGACGCGTTTTGCTCGGCGAATTTTAAAGTTATGAAGCTGAAATTTTGCACAAATGCTTCCTTTTATTGCAGACAGTTTGTATGTGTGAATCGGTTAAATCAGACCATGAGGTCATGAGGCTGCCTTACAAACCCAACCCCTCATTTTGGTTCTTCTAAGAAACATTTTTTACACCAATTTCACAAAACCTTGAAGTAATCTGTCTTTATCAAAGCAACAAAAAAGGTCAAAACAATGGGAATCGTACTATGGGGCCATGCTCCAGCATCCCCCAATAAAATTTTCTGAGTAAATATTTTAGTTTGCCGAGATATTGATGCATCTAGCTATAATAACCGCCAAATTATTAATTTTGAATATTATTTATAATTTTGGTTGAATTTTGGCTTTGTCCATTGCAAAATGGAACTCAGGCCTCGACCTGTTCTTATCGGATAGAGTTCTTACAATCACCCTGTATACACTACACTTCACCCACCTTCCAAACACCGACAACAAAGTATCATATCCGCTAAGTGACATTTTTAGGATAATGTGCTTTTACAAATTAATTTTAATAAAATATGATCGTTACACTGCTTCGCCATGCTATGCCATGCCGCTCCAAGCGTGGCCTCCTGCCTGCTATTATAGTATGTATACCTACGCCCGTAATAATACCTTCCATCCACTGCACTCTGTTCTACTAAGCTATCGATGATCATAGATGTTACGCATTAATTAAAGTCATGTGAATCGTCTGATTTTCGGATTGAAACATGCTAAAAATTTGCATAACACGTCTACATAGTTCTACATGAATCGTATTATAATCGTTAGAGTTTAATGTATCGCAAAAGTCTACAACGTTCCTATCTCCAAAGGAATGTATGAATATTGTATGTATACGAGTATTAGTGGCAATAGAGTCAGCACGGATCAACGAAGTCAGCTAGATGATCATAGTTTGGTATACGCTACAAGAAATAATTGTTACGGACGCCTGTTAGTCTACTTGAGAAAGTAGTTGCACCAGATAGAAGCAGGTAATAGATGCAGATTGGTAATTGGTATCTATTTCTATTGATTTTTTGGGCGTGGGTATTTTTTTTTTGTACACTAAAATCAGTGGATGATTTTATTCCATACCAACATTTTATATTTCAGAATTTTTATTGATTCTAATTCCGAAAACAATCATAAATTGTTCTTTCGGAACTAGAACCAATAAAAATGCTGAAATATAAAATGTTGGTATGTAATAAAATCAGCCATTGACTTAAGTGTGCAAAAACAAAAATGCCTACGCCCAAAAAAATATCATAAACACCAAACCAATCTACATCCATTTCCTGCTCACCACCCTGTGCTTGAAGGCGAGGGCGCTAACCACTACTCTAACCTAACTGTGTACTAAATAAAATAGGATTCGAATTAATTCCTCTGTGTATCGACGCACTATGCCCCAAGAGGTTATATGGCACTCAGACAAAAAGAGAAAAGCACAAAAGTAGAGTGAATTATATTTACTTTAACCACAACATTACGAGTATTATTTCGAATGGCATTTGTGCACATTACATTAATTGAATTCTTAAACCAACTCGATGACAACGAAGCAATTGTCGCGTGTAATAATAATATAAAAGAAAGGGGATTGTACCACATCACACTTCTTGATCAATTTATTTTGTGTACGAGTAAATGCAAATAAACACCATTCACAATTTTGTGAAGTTATGTGAAAGTGGAATTGCAACAAAAATGTTCATTCAATTATCGTACGTACGTACTTCTTCTCTTTTAGTTCCCAGACGCAAAAGAGGCTGCAAATATATTTTATACATGAAACCCGTGTACACATCTTAAAAGTTGCCATGCCCAAAGTTGGCAATACACAAATGGCCAAATACTGTCTTCCTTCAATACTAGGCACTGTTCGTAAATTTATCTGAGTCATTCGTGTTCCTGTTGCATATTACACTGACTGACTCGAAATATGTGTACCAAACTCGAATGTACGTATCTACTATCTGAGGCATGATAATAATCTAGCCGCGCACTGGTCAGCTGAATACATGGGAATGAATAATTATTATTATTGAGACATAAATGAATATGTTTTCTGTGACATAAAATTGGTTTTAACGAGTATTTAGAGATACAAAACATGACTCACTGAAATATTGTCTGCAGAAATGTTGGAATTTTGGTTTTATGTTTTATAGTGGTAATTGGTCATTGGCCGGTTATTGTCATCGCTCCAAATCTAAACAACCACAGTGAATGGAGGGAGGTTGCACTTCGGCAGAAACTTAACGTGTAGAAAAAATTAAATGAAATATATGACCTCGAGATTTTAAGGCCCAAAGCCACAATATATTTTTAAGTAATAAAATATTTTTTTTACTTATTTATTAACCGAACCTACTGTGAATGTTAAAAAACAATTTCCAGTGTTGACAATTTTCGAAGATAAGGAGATATACCCTTTCGAAGTTGACCCAAATGCTTTTGCTCAGCCAAGCCTGGACGGTCAGATAATTTCATTTTATCCTGAAACTTTTGAAAATTCATCAGATAAATCGCCGAACACCCGATCTTGATCTGGTATGTATGGTTACTGAGTGGCATACTCAAGGGATTACTATTTAGTTACCAAAGACCTCTTGGTATGTAGGAAGCAGTGGCGCAACTTCGAGAGAGGCCAAGAGGGCTAAAGTCCCCCCTAAAATCAGACCCAGAAATTTGGAAAGTAAAAATTGCAATATGAACTATGAAGCAATGCATTTTCTATTTGTTATTGGATGGCCTGGTGTATGTGATTTGTATAAAAAGGAGAAGGCATCTATGAAACATATTTTTGTACAACATTTCGTGAAAATTTCGCCATGTATGTACCTATAGCCTAAGATATCTACGGCGCGCGGTATCACTCTTTCTGTACCGGCAACATAGCAAGAATATAAAAATGGTGGTATACATATTAAGATCTTACTTCGCTATATCGTTCTCAACATATTTCTAAAAAACTTTCAATAATTGAAACTCTTGATAAATTGAATAAAAATGGTTGTCCCTTAAATTTCAAATTATCGAGAGCCGACTGTACATTTACAGAGAGACGATTATAGATTTATCGCTTGTGGTGCATATAGTCAGTGGTGTACTTTCTATCCGCATCCGCACCATTTTGTTTAACATTTACTAGGGGTTGAAAAACTGTTATAAACAGGGACATTAAAAAATGGTAATTACTGCTCATCGTCTATAGAAAAGTCATATGATGTTCAAATCGAATGTCGGTATGTTTTGGTTCACGGATGTCTTTCTGTTTTACAAACTCACCAATTAATGGAATGCTGCAAAGAGTAGTTCCAAATTGGGTTTTCATATGAAAACAAGAAAAAAGCGTTATTTATTTATTAAAATATGTATCACATTTCACATGCGTTTTCATGACGCTATTCTTTGAAAAAAAATTACAACTAAATAAAAGCGCGACTGCAAAAACACTGCTGTATAGCGTCATTACTGTAAAATATGTAGCTTCATCGTCCAACTTTGGGAAGAGTTATATGAATAGCCTTAGCCCCCTCCAGGACAGGCTTGTAGTTGCGCCACTGGTGGAAAGAATATATTTTATTTTTGCAGAGGTCACTTGCTTCTATAGCTAATCTATTTTCTATAAATTTTAGACGAATTTGCGTGCTACTGAAAAGTGGGTAACGATCTGCTAATTTCGTAGAAACTACATCGTCTAGTTCTAGTGTTCTAGTGCACTAATGTCCCGAATCATTCTTGATTCTGTATTCTTTAAGTGAAGTTAACATTATGTTGAAGGATTAAGAGATTGGATTGTCTTTATGTTATCAATCACCATTCA
The DNA here is from genome assembly GCA_949715475.1 of Microchrysa polita. NCBI lineage: Eukaryota > Metazoa > Arthropoda > Insecta > Diptera > Stratiomyidae > Microchrysa > Microchrysa polita. Next base: position 137,916,238 of record OX454416.1, on the reverse strand, counting down.
TTCATTTTTTTTGCCCAATTTTCTTAATTTACTGTTTTTTCGTTGTTCGTTATAGTAAATAGCACATTTAGTAGACAAATTTAGTTTAGTTTTTTTTTGATTTGGTGGCTATTTATGCCTTGAGCTCTCGCGATAGTAGCGCCATTTGTGGATCATGCCGCGGCTACGTGAAAATCCACACCTTCCGTGTCAGCTGATTCTCGACCATGGACTGATACCGTGATGAGGCTCTTGTATGAACTCATTTTAAGAGGAGATTAATCGTCTTTTACGTCAAAGTTCCATGGATGTGATAATATCACCCAAGATACAAACCAATGTACCGAATATGGCCGCCAGGTGGCGCTAGTATCTTTAAGGAGAAAATTGGCTCGATAGTGGATCTAGGAAAGTCCCCGGATTCGTGCTCATCACCTAAAAACAACATAACTAAATCAATTTCTTCACAACATTTTACAATCTAATTCTCAATCGGCCGCTCAAGACTTTTGCATGAGGGTCCCGAGTCAAGTTGTCCCGCTATTGATGAAAACCCGAATCCTAAATGCGGAGACTGACCAAGGTACATGCAGTGAAATGATTCAGTAGATGCATTGCTAAGCGATATATTTGATATTTGCAAGCAATTGTATTTCCTCTAAATGATTAAAATTCAGTCGATGTGGAGTTGTGTGTGATGTGACATTTCCAAGCAATTTGCTCAAAATATGTAGTTGAAAGTCGTTTCAGAATAAAACAAAAAAAATACGAGGCTAATTTCTGGTACGGCCAAAATGTGGATACACTTCACTCTCCCGTCCCCTCTATTCTTTTCCTTCCTTTTTGATGCACAAATAAAAGTTTTTCTTAGAAGTACCTAATTGGGGGTAGGGGCTTGTATGGTAGCCTCATTACCCGATGTTCCGGTTCCATTCATTCTTACGTATGTTTTGTGGCATCAATAAAAATACATGTTTATGAGGTTTGGTTCAAATTGATGCACAAACAAAATAGTTTTATTAAGAAGAACTTAATTTAGTGGTTTGGGTTTGCATGACAGCCCCATTACCCAGTGATCGAATTTCGATGATTGATTCAAACATACAAACAGCCTGCAACAATAATAAGAACGTGTGCAAAATTTCAGTCACATAGCTTCAATACCCGTCGAGTAAAACCAACGCCATCTAGATATATCATAGCCGCAACTCAGCTGGACAATGCCGTCATAGTTTAGCTCTTAAATTTTTTATTTACACGAACAAACAACAAAAACAAGTAGTGACGTAATAAAAAGCAAAAACAAAACAGTGCAACATTGGCGAACATAACCTAAAACTATAAGCTTTGATTTTGACGACTAAGATTCTACATTGCGGCCTTAATATCTAGACGGCGTTGGTAAAACACGTCGCAACAGACAGACAGACGGACATCGCTCAATCGACTCCCCAAGTCACTCTACAGGCGTAGAGGTGTATAAAAATAAATAAATTTGTCATGCACAAAAATGTGTTACTGCAATGTAAATGACAATTTGATAGCTAAAGCGAAAAGTTTCAATTTTTAAAATTCAGACAGGAAGCAACTTTTCGTTCCCAACGGTTTTTGATACCAGGAGTGCGCTCCTTAATTCCCTCGTACGACATTTGCATCTGCATCATCTCTGACTACTGTGAAAGTTGTGAGATAACTCTCATGGGAACAGATGTAAAGGTCATAATAGCCGTTAAATTTTAAAAATAATTTTACAAAATAATTTTAAAAACTTCAATAATAATCAACAATCGATTTTTAGTCAGATTGCACAAATGGGACGTGCTCCACCCAAATGACTTTGCGTTTGGGGGAAAAAAACAAAAAAAACTTCAAACAGAGAAAACACTGCGATGGAGGTCGTTCCACACTTTTCAATCATCAGTGGATGCTTGTAACTTTTTTGGTAATTTCAGCGGTAACTTTTCAAAGCGCTGCTCCCATGAAGTAGCACCAAAGAGTCAGGGAGTGGAGCATCTTCAGCTTGGTGTTAACATTGAGATTACTCTTTTGCCAGAGTTTGGACAACATGCCAAAAGAATGCTTTGCTTGATTTTTGCGAAGAGCGAATATCCTGCACGGGGCCGCCACTTACAGCAACAATGCTAAGTAGACAAATACGGTTTGGGAAATACGCATTCGCCCGCATGTTTGGCACACCTCTCTCTCGATTACCGTAACTCCAAGTGGAGCATGGTGCGTGATGAATACCGTGTGTAGTCCATCAACGTTACAAAGACAATTGAATTCGGAGTGTGATACGGTTGTCAGCCATACCACTTCCTAGTCGCATTGTTAGTTTATTATTCTATGATATTTCTTATCATCTTCTTCTGAATAATACACTTGCGACGAGTCGTGCCGAGTTTGGAAACTCGTTTCTCTATGAGTGTCTATTTCACAGAGTGGCGACCGAACGATCACGGCCACAGAGCACGACCTGGCACACCTGCGTCTGCTTTAATGAATTTTTGCAATGGTCATGTGCACTTATCCGTCATGAATCGTTTGCAAAACTTTTAATGCTGTCAAAAATTGCAATCTCTTAATAGTGTTGTGCACCTATCCGTTTCAATATGTATCGAATTGAAAGGATGATGCATGAAAATTTTTTGCACTTAACCGATCCGTGCTTTACTGTATATGAACAAACGGCCGAAATTGGACCATGGACGGTCCAATGGTATTGTTTCAGTCTAGAATATCGAAGAGTACATGTAGCAGGTCATAGGGCTGTCATAGAAATGCAACATCTAAAACTAAATTTAATAAAAAAATATTTTTAATTATAACTGATCGAAAAAAAAATATCTTGGAATGGACAATAATCGTCCATTGAATCATGCGGCTGACATTGAAACCTACGCGAATCGATTCGTAAATATGGATACTTCGGGAATAAAAAACATCCAATAAAATGATTCTCTCAATGCAATTGAATAAATAACTGGTGCGACAGTCCAATATTGAACTAAAGCCGTAGATGTGTTAGTAACCTCCAATTTCCAAGAAAAAGTTAAGAAACTGCTTTTTTATAGAGGTGTTGAGTGTTGAGATCAACAGCACGCTCAGCAGTGTTAATTATCCCCACAAATGGGTACTCGTTTAAAATCTGCGTGAGATCATAGTCCTTCACATGGGTCGTAAGCTCGAAAAACACCATAAACTGAATTCGTTCACGATGAGATTCGAACCCATGACTCTGTACCCCGAAGGTGTGCGCACTAACCACTACACAAACCATACTGCCCATAAATTACGGTACCGAAATTAGGCAAATTAACTTTTACATCCATTTCAAATATAGGACAAAATCATAAATAGTTTCACATGCATAGCCCAACACCCATTGGTACCTGCACATATTCTCCCAATCTCCATTCAGTCTCGTAAGTGCATATAAGTAAATCTCCCATGAAATTTGCCCAGGCCTTTTTTTTGCTGAGTCAATCAACTTGTAACCAGTATCTCCTAAAGCCAAGACCTACATTAGAATTTAAATGTACAACATTTGATCGAAGACACCACTTGCGAGACACTCGAACTTAACGCTATCCTATCGTTATAGACAAACGTACTGGTTCTAGTATACGACTGCGTCGATTAAAGTCTCGATCATCGTCACTATACTCTACGTCGTATACTCTATGTCGTGTGACTAAGGAAAATTCACAACATTTCTCTATAAGGTGGAGCCTTGCATGCATGTCTAAATAAAAGTCCGTTTTTCAACAATCTCACCGACTAGACACAATAACTAATGGTATAGTAATGATAGTGTAATTCATCTTGGCTACTCTTGTATCTCTTCATGTGCAGATCGTGTATACTTGCTCGCGCATACCTCATCGGCTTATAGTCGGCTCGCAAGCAATGGATGCATGCTGCGGCAACATAGAGCATTATTACTAGTGCCCAAAACGGTCCCCTAAAATTGTGTCGTTTCATTTTAGTACAAGATACAGGTTTTTGCAAATTTTTCAGGTTACTCGCTTAGCTCTTTCGTTTTTCTAGTCACAGGAAATATCTTGGACCGCGCCATTTGGCCTGCTTTGCGTTGTCCGTTGTGCTTACATACATATATTTATTTATTAAGTGTTTTACCTTACAGTTTCGATTTGGCACAGTCAAATTAATCAATTAATTTTCTTCTCATTCCCATAAAATCATCTAAGCATGCAAATATTGGCTAGAGCGCACCCATAGACGTATAATAGTTGATCGTCAAAGAGCATTAGATTGGAAACCTCGGTTTTTTCATTGATTTCAACGTCAATACTAAACGAGGTATACGTCTGCAGGTCTCCTGGCGCAGGAATGATGATTGTTAGTGCGCTCTGGTTGTGCGCATATTTAGTTGTTGTAGTTGTTGTCGCGCTGGATGTTGATTTTGATATTGACGTTGTTGTTGTTGCTGTTGCTGTTGTGTGACTTTTGCCTTTGGTATATTCTACTTGTACTCTTTTGGTACTTGGGCTATATATGTGTGCAAAGGCGCATGTAATGTTTTATAAACGAGATAAACCACATTATGGCTTCGGGCCATTTGTATCTCTTTTCAATTCACCAGTTAACATGTGATTCTCAAGATGTACGCATCTTGTGTATAATTTTCGATATAAATCTTACGTATCGTAATTTCCGAAAGTTTTTGAAAAGTTTTTTTTTTTAAATCATTAAACCGCAAATACTTGGCAAATCAATTCCTAAAGACTTTGTCGTGTGTGACCCGTACTTCGATCGTCCGAGCCACTTCAGTAGTAATTTATGTAAACAATGCCGAATAAGGTAGATAAACAAAAACCGTTGAATGTGCGCTTGATTCGTGGAACATGTCTCGCGTGACTTCTCATAGATCGTACATAATTATCTTCTAATTGTTCCTAATTGATGACAATTGTGTGTCCTTGTTTGCATAGTAATGATTCAGCCTGATTTCGGATTTGAGTGAGACCAAAACCTAACTTTTAAGTGATTTCATCCAAAAGTCGATGCGACACTATGGACGAAATAACCTCATCAACAATAGTTGCAGTTGCACAGCCGCCATCAGTCGTCGCTATTAAACGACATTTAATAAATCCAAATGAATTACATCATCCGAACAATAATCCAGTAAAATTATTTAAGTCGTCGGCCTGTGATAGTGTCAAGAACGATCGTAGTGATTTATTGCATAGTCCCGAAGTAATAACGACATCAAGTACAACAACAGTACCAACATCGTCCAATCTCACCTCAGACACTACAACCGACTTAGATACATACGATTTGAAACAAGTTTTTAGCAAAACGAATTTAGATTTCTTTCGACAAACACACTTAACGAGTGGTACTGCTAATTTGATAGTGGTCGATAGTAGTGCAACGGTGGCGGCATTGACATCACCACCCGAAATATCGGATCTACGACATGAATCCCTTAATAATTTGCTGAAAAGCAATATTGAAATTGGCAAGGGTGGAACGGATGCAGATGCGACATCAGCGTATACGAGTACGCGACGTAGTAATGATAGTGATGAATTGGATGATATCGATGATTGTGATGATGATGGAAATGATAGAAATAATAATATTCAATTGCAAAATCATCAACACGTACAGCATATTGTGCTGATAGGACAACATTTACAGCATCACAGTGCGCAGGGTCAACCACATCAGCATCATCATGATGTGGAGGGGCGAATACGAGCGAAGCTCGCCAATGTTGAAGATAATGGCGAGTCGCTAGCGAATAATGATAGTGACGGATTACAAGAATTCTCCGAGTTAATTGGACGAAATACAAATAGTGACAGTGGAGAGCTGAAATGTTCGAATGAAATTGTTGACAATGATGTAAGTAGAAAATGTGATTTCTTTTGAGTTTTGTTTTGTTAATCCCTTTAACATGGGCTCTTAATTAGCGGCGGCATGTAAATGAGTGTATGTGGTTTCAATTTAATATGTTTAAAATTAAATTAACCAAATTATAAAAACATTGTCATTTATAGAGAAAGTTGCTACTTAACAAGTCGATCGATAACGTCGATAGGCAAGGTAATTACGTCTAATAATAATAATAATTAATCACGAATTTGGAGTTCATATAAGAGCGACTTCTGTGGTTGAACGAACGGATCTTGCTCTTAATGATGGTTTAATTTGCCGACAGTTGAATCGACTAAAACAAAAAACAACAATTACTTCAAATCGACAGTTAACTTTTAGTAGTATGTTGCTTAAACATTTAATTTTTATAAGTTATCAGACATTCTCGGACACCAATTTTTGTAAATTTACCTGCTCTGACCTCTTGGATGGATGGATGGATGGATATGGCGCTGAGATAGGTTGGGCTGGTTGCGCCCAATACTGCAGCCTGCTGGCTTATTGTATATCCCATCTTAGCGAGAACGTTTCAGGTTAAGAGCTCTGTCCTTCGTATGAGGCTTAGAAGAAAGCTAA